>JAIUND010002328.1:0-23376 GCA_034699125.1 Gisinianus flammeolus
GAATTCCAAATAATTTTGTCGAGAGTTGTTCCGCTGGAGAAATGTCAACTTCCATATTATTATTTCCCATCAAACTGGAACCGGAAGTCGCTTCTTCATCCCCTGAACTTTGTTCTTTTTGTCCTGGACAATTCTCCATCAAATGCAATTTCTATATAATTCATTTAAGGGAAAAATAGAATGAAAAAACATTGGTAAATCAATTCCAATCATGATTGATTTCTTATTACTATTGTTAAATTGGCACATATCCCAATTACGGGTCATATTATTTAATATTTAAAATGAGTTAAAGTCATTTTATTCCATGAACAAATGTAAATTATGATATCAAATTATTGTGACTTTTTATACCTTCGACGGTTGTGACATTTTCCAACTCCAACAATGGACATCAAGTTGACAATGAGAATAAACTATATAACTTTGAACTCTTCCGATTGCTACAATTATTCTTGATAATTATTTAATCTCAAATGAAAAGTATTAGTTAAAGCTAAACCACTTTTTTCCATATTATCACCAAAATATTATACGGCAAGATTGTTTTTGTCTGACAGAAAAAAATGAGAGGAAAAAAAATTGGGATTTCCAAAAAAATAGCGCAAACAAATCAAGGATTTCTCCATTTCTATTCATTTTATTTATTTCAACAACACAATTAAATTGTAATTATTTTCCATTTACTATAGTCCAAATTACATAAATACCTGGTTTTATTGATTTCATTCTATTATTAATGTAACAAATTAATTAAGTGCATATATATATACAGAAAACAATTACACTGGAAATATACACAGCTGCCCTGCCCTATAAATCACACTAATTTTAACTCCTTTGAAAAAACCATCAAAATTCCTCTCTAATTTCCCCCAAAATCATTTCACAAATAATAATAAAAACCATGTTAAAACTTCAAAACAATGCATAATCTTAACGGTAGAAAATTCGAAATGAAAATTCCAAGAATGTAACAATAAAAATATCTGTAGATTATTTATCAGTCTGACTGATAAGGATGCCGGAAAGTGCCGTTTTAAGGATAACCGGAAGCGTCGTCGTCTTCACTTTGAGTCCATGAACTCTAAATTCCTTCCCCTCCTTTGCACGTCCCTCGAGATGCCCTTCGAACTTCCACGTTCAGGTTGAACACATATATTTATGAAGACGCAAAGGGATTTTGGCGAGCATTTGTCCTTCTTATAATGAGGGAGAAGAAATCGGAGACCTCTGAGATTGGCCAGGACTCGAGCTCCTCCATAATAGGGTCAGCGCGTGGAGGTCAAAGGTCGAGGAGTATGACCAGGACCGTTTCGAGTCCTCGATGCTCCAGAGTAATATAGTAGCGGAAATCAGGGATTTGATGAATAACCGTTTTTCCTCCGTTGAAAGCTCCTATACAAACCATGAAAAATGAGAAGTTCAGAGACATATATGTACATTTCAATTCAATTCAGTTAAGCGCATGCGCATGGGAAATTTTAATTTAAATGTATGTCATTTGGGTGATTTGGCATTTTACTTAGTGGCGCATTGATTGCTTGAGACGTCGAACGAGAAAAACGCCATTCAATTATGTGGTCGCTCGAGCTCAATGTCGCGCGATTGGAGGAGGCCTTTGGACTTTTGTCAGTCTGTGCATATGCGCATATATGCGCATAACCAAAAACTCCGTGCGCCAATTCTTTTGAATGTGTTTTCCGAAAATCTAAAAACTAACACGTACACATAATGGATTGCTTTATAGATTGTGTGGACCTTGTGGAAATCACAAATCCATCACCGCGGTTTAAGGAAAAAATCCATCCGATTAATCCGAAAAAAAGAATCCGGGCGGGAGATTCAATTCAGAATTCAACGATGGGTAAAAAATTACAAGGTCCATTGTCCATTCAAGTGTGTGCATTTGGAAATAAATAAATAGGTTTATTGATGGAGTATGATTACTATACTTTCCCCGGATATTTCATGTACTATACAAGAAAAAAAGTGGGGAATTTGATTTTGAATTTGATTTTGAATTCACAGCCAATGAAAAGAATGTGTATTTCTGGATGTTCCGCAATCTTCAATCACAATGTCATCGTCATCGTGTATAATTATAGTCTATTATAGCCTCATTTGGTCGAACAGAAATCGATTTGATAAGATGTTTATATACTTTGATTACATTTTTTATAAGGAAAATTTCATCATAATTTTTGGACTTGAGACATTTTTACACTGTTTGGATTGGAAAGTGTTTTACATTTGAACTGTTCACCTTTGACCTGGGACCTTCTCTCAATATTTTTGTATCATTTTCTCTACACTTTTCTTATAACAGAAACCATATTCACCATTTTTGTTGGACTTTTGAAAGTTTTTTTTTTAAATGGATATTTCACAATTCTAAATGGATAATTGTATTGTATAGATGTGGATGGAAAAAGGGACCGAGTACTACTTTTTCACTTTTTTGAATATACATATTAATATGTAGAAAAACATGGGCTATTTTATAGACAAAGTTGAAAGTGTCTAAAAAAAGTGGGAAATATTTTTAATTAATTTCCAAAGTTTAGTTAAATTCAAACAAAATATATGTGATGATGATTTATTTTTTGTGGTTTTTTTGTTGAATTACAAAATCATCGAGAAACGCCGTCGGCGCCAAAGCGGCCAAACAGGAAAACTCAAATATCTTTTAATCTAGAAAGTACATACTCTCTATTCGGAAATTTTTAATTTTTTAGTTTTTTTCATCGAAAGACAATTACTCAATGATGCCGCTATAATATAGCAGGATCATTGAAAAATTGTCTTTCGATAAAAAAAAACTAAAAAATCAAAAATTTCCGAATAGACAGTATATAGTACTCGGTCCCCTTTTGTATCCACAACTCCCATTTTTTTCTTCTCCACACATTTCTTAATTTTTCACTATATAGTTTTTATATTATTAGGTTTTTTCGTCAAATGTTTTGGTATTTTCTCCCGTGTGGTCGTCTTCCGTTGGATGATGTTTTTGCCGTCATTTTCGGAGTGTCATTAAGAGTTTGAAAGTGTACTTGTTGACGATCTCAAGGAAATGAAGCGTGGACGTGGACTCGAGCAACTGAAAATCCCCGACGCGAATCCAACATTCATCCGGAATGGACTCGACAGCCCGCCCAAAATCATAATTCCCCTCCTAAAAAAATCCCCAACAAAATTTAAATTATATATAGGTATATTATTGTTATTCGTAAATCCCGCCATCATCATTGTAACTATATGAAGTTGTAGATAAGAAAACCCGCCACATACCATTTTTCACTTTTTTTGCATATGAATATGCACAAAAACATGGGCTATTTTATGCAAACAGTTGGAAATTTGTAAAAAAAATTGCAAATATTTTTAATTAATTTACAAAGTTTTAGTTGAATTCAAACAAAATATGTGATGATTTCTTGATTGTAATTTTTTAAATTACAAAATCATCAAGAAACGCCGTCGGCTCCAAAGCGGTCAAAAGGAAAATTCAAATATCTCGACTTCTAGATACTGGTACTGGTATGTGGCGGGTTTCCTTATCCACAACTCCATATTACTTTTATTCTATTATTCATAAATAAAAGATGATTCTCTATATATATAAAGTAATACCTGCTGACGATGTCGAAGACGAAGCTCATTGGCCGAGTCCACAATCATTTCCTTGTACTCTTCCATGCCAATGGAAATATGAAAAGCGCGACTAAACACGGCGAGGAAACCAAATTTGAATTGAATCCCAATGAGAGCGTAGAAACCCGCCATGAAATTATCCGGCTTGGTCTGAATTAGACGAATGGAGAAAGTGAGAAGGATAATGGAGACGGACGTGCAGAGGACTTTTAGAAAGAAAATGGGGTAGGCAAAAGCTTCATTGAACAATTGAATGAGGAGTTGAAGCTGACGAAGATCCTCATACGCACACGCCACTTTGTGACCACAACCAGTTGCTTGAACGTTCCCGCCCTTCCCACATTTAGTCTATATAGAATTAAAGGATTCAAAGCAACAAACAACTCATTTGAATTTTTATATTCAATTTCAATTATCAATTGTCAATTATCACAATTGATAAAAAAGTGTTTTTTTTTTAATTCAAAAAACATACCGTAAACTCCGGATTCCCGCCTCAATCCGCTCATCACATTTTTGAAAGAAGAGGACGAACAGGAATCCCATGAAGGACGTGGAGCACCAAAAAAATGCGATGAGAAACTCAAAGAGGGTGAACAAAGGGAGGAGCCCGAGCAGGGATTGAACCCTTAACCTACTCTCATTCTCAATGAAAACGGATATAAGGAAATGATTGTAGGAGGGATCGTACAGATGGAGCCCGACATATGCAATCAGGCTGACGCAAGTCATGAGCGAAATGCTCTTAATATACAGTTCAGACTGAGAAAACTCCCGCCAATTCCCTCTCAAGCTCCTCCCCTCTAATTTCCCATCTTTAACTCCTCCTCCATCTTTTCTTTCCAAAGATCTCGTTCTCTTTCCACTAGAGCTTGCGGATTTCTTTGGCTTGGGGTTTTGTCTCAGATTCAAATGCCCACGCGGGACATTTACATTTGATTTTGAATTTGAATTTGAATTTCCCGCAACAACAATGGCGCGACGAATTAAGTTTGGGGAGTTTGGTGAATCATCATTTCCTGGGAAATCATCCGAGGGATTTTCTATGGCAATTGTTGTTCAGGTTGTCGTTTTGGGTCTTGATTTTTGAACCGCGGATTTTCCCGCACTTTGATTGTCATTTTCATTTTCATTTCCATTGCCGTTTTCGTTTTTGTTGTAATTGTCATTGTCGTTATATTTTTGGTCGTCCTCGTCACCTTGCTCAATATTCGAGTCGTCGGAGAAGAGTCCATTGAAAATGGTGACAGTGATTTGAGGATGGATTAAAAATAGGGAGATGAGCCAGAGCCAGGCGATGCCATAGAAAACCGTGAGGACGAGATGAAGCGGGAAATGATTCAAACTCAAATGGGTTTTCCGACTCCACACGGTGGACTGAAGGAGACGGATGAGCATGAACATCCAATCCAGACCCACCATCCCCAGGAAAACATACCAGAGGCGCCATTTCCATTTGTGAGTGGGCGGGAGGATTTGAATGTGTCCATCCTCCAGGTTCACTTTCAACGGGAGGAGATTACATCGTCCAAATACTTGGAACAGCCACAAATTCCCACGAATCTCACTCAATGTCAACATTTTTTTTTCTATTTTTTACATATACTTCACCTTCGAATTTCGAATTTCCCACACTCAAGGAAAATTCGATTTCGATTTCAACCTTAAATTTCAATTCAAATTTCCCGCTCTCCCTGTCCTTCTGCTATATTTAGGTATAAAAAAATCTCGTACACTAAAATATAGAAAGCACACAGGAATGAATAGATATGTTTGGAGGAAAAACAAAAAGAAAATACAAACAGCACACCACAAAAGTTTTGAGAATGAGAAAATTCCGTGTGTTTGTGTGTGTGTGGAGTTTTCGGGTTTAGTTCAAGGTGTGTGTGTGTTTGTGTGTGCGGGAAATCGGAATTTCGGGTATTCCGGGTATTTGTTTTTCGGTGGTTGTCAGGCAAATTAAAGTGCCACTCAGCACTTTCTACGTTTCCTAGAGTATTTTCCCACCATTCTACATATATATGTATATATTGGGTCATGAATTTTAAATGGAGTGGGATGTTTCAATTAAATGATCCAATTAATTTCTGACATGTGGGGACAGTTGAGACAGTTTTTGGCATTGGGAAATTTGGGACAATGTGGAAATGAAAAGGCGTGTGTGGAAATATCCATTAGATTTTACTTTGCATGCAAAGTATACACATGAATGTGGCAATTCCGAATTCCGAATTTTGCACACAAATGAAGTTGTGGATAAGAAAACCCGTCGCATATACCAGTTTTCACGTTTTTGCATATTAATATGCACAAAAACATGGGCTATTTTATATATATAGGAAAAGTAAGAAATTTGTAAAAAAAATTGCAAATATTTAATTTTAATTAAGTTTTAATTAAAGAGATTTTCCGGAGGAGTGAGTGTGGGCAAAGTGGAAACGGACGTTTATGAAATTGCCGCTAGAGGGCTCACTCAAAATTGTATAATGAAAGCAATGAGTTCAAGGAAATCTCTGAAATTCAAATTCAATGAAACCGTTTCATTCAAACGGAGCTTACGCGCGCTAGTCGCTGTTAAATTGTACTCGACATTTAAACTCGAATATCTCGACTAATTCTAGATGCTGGTATGCGGCGGGTTTTATTATCCACAACTTCATATTAAATGTGTTTCTCATTTTTGTTCGTTCGCGCGTTGAATCGATTTAGAGTCAATTTGACCGAGTGAGTATATATTGAAGAATTGTGCATGAGGAATTGAACGCTCCACACACAGCTCAAGTCCACGAGGAATTATATATGGTAAATCCAACAGAAACAATTGACTTTTTCTCCCGGTTAAATTGTGGAATAGGAAAAATCATCGACTTCAGCCCCAAATTTCCCTCTTTTCTGTGTCCAATTCCTTAATTCATATAGGGGAGGCGCAGGCAAAAATCACCCCCAACTTCTTTTCCCTGTAGCGCGAGTTGTATTTGACAGATCAAAATTTTGAATCGATCTAAGAAAACTTTGATTCAATGCCGATGGAGATCTGAATGCCTTTCCATTAATTTACCAATAATTATCAACGTAATTGACGTTTTAAAAAAGACAGCGTATTCGAGGCTGCAGGCAAAAATCACCCCCGCCTTCAAAGCACGTACGTACATGCGGTGGGTTTTAGTCGTCGTATAACAAGTAAACAGATTTAGGTGAAAATGGCTATGGAAATGAGGATTTTTCTTGATCCACGTTGAAAACTGTGTGGAATCTGCCTTGAGTTGGGACTTTTGATGGAATTCCGTTCCTCAAATATTTCCTTAGTGTTTCTGTCCACACATTCAGATACCTGGCAGCAATTTTTATTGTCAAATCTCCATTCTTCACTGCTTCAATTCGGCATCACTCAGACGATCCAAATCCATTTTTTCTGTTTTCCTGTTGTATTTGTAAACCACTAAAAAAATGAAAGAACATTTTCTGTAAATCACACTTATAAAATCGTGAATAAATGGGGCGGTGAATTTTGCCCGCTCACAGGGGCGATTTTTGCCTGCATCGTCGTGAATTCAATCACGACGAATTAAATTAAGGCAATTACGCAATTTCATACCACTCGCAACAGGTTTTTTTTACTTTTCACAACAATTATTGTGTGTAGAAACAGAAAATATTACAAAAATTTACTTACTTTGAAAGGGAACTCACAAATCGATGTAGCGCAACGACTGTCAAACACTCAATAGCTTATTTCTCGACCCTTTTCCGGTAGACAAACTTTGGACGTAAATAGACAGAGCCTACGTGACTTCAAGAGACCCTTTTTGGGATTAAACTAATCGCTTGGGTCTCTGCCAGGCATGAGCGATTTCTCATTTTCTCATCCCAATCCCATCCCACGAAACAGAATGATATCCCATCCCATCCCATACCGGTCGGTTTTCAAATCATCCCATCCCATCCCAAAATTAAAATAGTCCTCGTGTCCCATCCCATCCCACAACGTACCATATTTTTTCAACATTTTTTTAAAACCATGATTTATTTACTGAATGAACAATTGACATAACAAAAAAGTACTAAATCTTTCGAAAACGGTGAAGAAACATCAGAGGGATTTTAAATTCCAGTCTTATCGCGTGTAATCTTGTGCGACGGTTTGGGATTTGGGATGTATACAAAAACTTAATCCCATACCGTCCCATTCAGCTGACAAATTTTTAATCCCATCCCATCCCATACCAAAATGCTCCATCGCCATCTCATCCCATTCGTCCCATGGGATGGGATGGGACGATCCCATCCCATAGCTCATGCCTGGTGGACACACAAAAAATTGATCCTGAATCTATTCGGAAATAACTTGTAAGATCCTCCACAATAAAATGCCCGCACGACTGTGGACACTTAAAGACCCTTGTTTTTGTTTGGAAATAATAAATACGTACGGTTTTGTAGATGAAATCATCCAATTACCTAAAATATCGTGCCATGTTTCCTCCAATCAGAAATGAACTTTTATATAATCATACGATATTTTTCATGACTATACATAGTAAATATACGAAGCGTTAAAACCCTTGTAATGTGGTAACGAAAATTTACTTTATAGACATGTTGAAATTTATAACGAATGTAAGTGGAATCCATTTTCCGAAAGGTAACTAAACTTTGTAAATTAATAAAATGTATTAAAAATGTATTTATCATTTTGTTACAGGCTTCTATAACTTTTTCTAAAAAAATTGGCCACATGTTTCTCTTTGTATTACTGTGTCAAAAGGTGGCAAGACGAATTCGGTTCCCTTTTCTATCCAGGACTTCATACGAATTTAAAAGAGGACAAATTAAATATACACAATTTACAAAATACACACAGTTTATGTAGTTAAATACACATTCAGATTCCATACAGTTCCAGTTTCCAGCAGAATTTGCTCAGCGAGATCATGTGTATATGCACATGATACCATAGTACAGCAGTGTCATAGTAGCACTACCATAGTACATACACATTATGTGTAACACATAGCAGTACCTTCTTGGTACTGCTATGCTCCAGCCACAACAAACGTTTATATCCTTTGACGTCAAATCCCTCTTCACTAGTCTCCACATGAAAGATGCAAGAGATGCTTTAATAGAACGCATGGCTGCAGATGACACGTCGTTGACAGAGTCGGGGTCAAAGTTGAAAATTGCTGATATTTTGAATCTCTTGGACGAATGTACCTCAAACACCTACTTCAAATTTCAAGTTAAAACTTACCTCCAAGAGGATGTCATCCCAAGGGGAAGTCCAATCTTAGGAACCATTGCCGATATCTATTTTCAAAAGATGGAATCAGAAAAGGTCATCCCAAGATCCATTTCCGGGTTCAATACGTAGACAACGTACTGACACTAATTGATGCCGACTGCAATGACGAGTTACTTGAGCACCTCAACGGATTGCACAAAAACATCCAGTTTATCATGGATGAGGAGGTCAAATCCCATTCCTCGATGGGTTCATGCGACATCATGCGACGGCCAGAGGGGTCAATCGAGCCATCCGTTTATCGAAAAGCCACACACACCGACCGATATCTCTATTACGATTCATTTCATCTCCAGTCAAACTTTCAGTAGTAGACGAGCTCGTTTTATTTCGGGCTTTCAAATTTTGCCACCCTGATTTTCTTAAATGTAAACTAAATCATTATTGAACCGCACACTGATCTATATGCTCAATAAAAGCGCCCTAGGTTATAAACCTAGCAAATTAAAAATAAGACCATACTATCATACGTACAAAAATATGCTGATTCCAAAAATGACATGGGCTAATGTATCCGGATGCTCAATAAACCCCAAAATCGGATAATGGCAGTTTTTGAAAAGGTCACACGTATTTTAGTGTATCTGACGGGTTCCTACGTTCTGAGTATTAATTTTTTAAAAGTAAGCTCCTACGAAATCCGGGTATTCTTGTGGATTTTTAGTTTATTCATATGAGTCATTGATATTGACAGTTAATCACTACATACAGCTAAATATAAATTGTAAATTACATAATTAATGCTCAAAAAGAAAAACCTGTAAAAAAGAAAGAATTTAAAATTTACAAAAGCAAAGGGATATTAACTGTTACATTATGCTTTTATATGCCTTTAGTGGGATCTCGGTGGGTCTCGCTCTTGATTCGATTGCAAAGTTTTCCCATTACATTAAATGGGAATTAAAACCGTTACGCATCAACCTGAAGCATTCAGAATTTTTTAAAAGTTTTACTATTCTGGCAAAATCAACATTGAACTTGTCTTAGTTTTACCACATATTCGTTTTATTAAAACGACGAAGGCGCATTTGTGATCCAAAGGCGCTTTTACGCTGCTTTTGGATATAGAAAAGAAGTCACGAGGAAGTGAATATAAAGTATTAAATTATTTAATATTTAAACATTTACCTAATACAAAAAATTGTATCAGTGTGCACCGTTCTCAGGAAAAACTCGTATCCGTCATCGTTTATGATGGGAAGTATTGCACGCATGCGTGAGAAATTCAACCCTACAGAGATCCGTGAGGTGGCTCCCTCTAAACCCGCAGAACCACCTGAAACCCAAAACCCGTTGAACACCACATGCTCAATCTCTCTCAAGCGATTCAAGATGTGATGGACAGTACTAAATAAGAGGAGGAGGAGAAACACTGGGTTCCAATTCCTTACATGGAAAATTTATCAAATCGGATTTCGGCTATACTGCGGCAATACTGCGGCAACGATTGTCCTGGAAAGTTACCTTTCTCCCAGAGAAAAAGATAGTCTTAGCTGTATCAAAGATCCCAAAGAAGATGTACGAAATTTCACTTATACAGGTTTTCCTTTAAATCCTACCCAAACAATACATAGGTTATTCCTACAGGCAAGCCCGGATACGCTTTAACAAACCTTGTAGAGACTACAGACTAAAAAACAAGGGAAAGTTCGCGATTGCAGATCATGATGGACTTGGCCCTGCAAAACAATACATTGACTGTGGAGGCGTAGAAATTCTAAAGCAATAGATGAATCATTATTTACGTGAAATTAAGGAAGGATTGTTGATTCAACAATCAAAATCATTGTTGGTGAACGCCAAACCGTGTTTAATTTTAAATTCTTATTATTCTCATATTATTAACAACAGTATTGAACTTGATGCTCATGAAGAAATTTTTTAAAACATCAAGTCTCGACAGAATGGCAGCAAATTGAAGACAATTGCTGACAATTCAAAAAGTAGTTTCTTTTGACCTTGTCCCTTTTGACCTGCCTCTGGTGCTTTTATGTGGTCAAGGTACGAATCTCACACTTTGGGAGAGCAAGTTGGTAGTGATGTCCACTCAAAATGTGTGAAAAAAATGTGATACCAATGGTCTCGGTAACAGTCTTAAACGAATGGTCGTTGACCACACTTTATTACCCCATGTCACCTTATTCAAAACTCAAGTTCAGACCTTTGGAAATTGAATTCTTTAATTTGCCGTGACCTTAAAAATGTAATTGTGAACCACACACATTTTCAATTCTACACTAACACATATTTATTATTAATTGTTTTCTGTGCTCTCCTTCTTCATTGTCTGTGTGTGTGTGTGTGTGTCTATTCAATCAGAACTTCGTACACACGTACAATGATTGCATATCAATTGTTCATCACAATCGTAATTGTAACGCCATTTGTGCACATTTTGCTTCCGCGTGCGCTAATACTCGACACCAATTTCTGTGTCTGTGTGAGTGTGTCACTTTTGATTTGGCTTCCTCAATTCAATTTTCAAAGCGTGTCCTTCATAAACGACTCGACGCCATCAATTTTATATTTCCGCGCTCTCTGTGTGGTCATCCCTCAGATTTGTTTGTGCAAAATGTACAGGATCCACATAAAATCCGTCTTGGTGATCGCCGTTACTCTCCTTCTCACGCTCCTTCAAATCACGACGCTTGTAAGTGGCAAACCAGCACCGGTAAGAACCAAAATAACCAAACGCTTAAATTATTATATGTAGACGTGGACAAGAAAACCCGCCGAAGACTACTTTTCCCTTTTTTCCATATTAATATGTAGAAAAACATGGGCTATCTTATAGACAAAGTTAGAAGTCCGTAAACAAATTGTAAAATATTTTAATTAATTTAGTTAAACAAAGTTTAGTTGAATTCAAACAAAATATATGACGATTTCTTTCTTGTGATTTTTCGAATCACAAAATCATAGAGAAACGCCGTCGGCGCCAAAGTCGCCAAAAAGGAATACCGTATAAGCTCTTATAGAACCTCAGGTCTGCAGAGACTAAATCATGCGCCCATTTCAAATACATTGTCGTACATACATAATTCTCACGTTCCCCACTGGGGTTCTATAACATTTTCGAATACAACCCCAGGGATTCTATTACAGCTTATACCGTACTCAAATATCTCGACTTATAAAAAGTAGTCGCCTTCGGCGGGTTTTCTCATCCACTTCCTCATATGTATATGTACAAAAGTAAAGTTTTTTGCTATTGATTCTCTCGACTCGGGCTTTGTCAATGTTGTTTTGGTATTCTATTTTTTTTAATCGGCTCATTTTCACGTGCACAGACACTGTCACATTTTGTTCAAAAATGATTTTTGTCTTTATGTTCATTGTTTAATTGTTTGTTTGATTGTGTGTGTGTGGACGAACAGGTGGCGGATCCACAGTATCCTGGTTATGGTCCGCCAGGCGGTGGATGGGGTCCACCACCACCACCGAGTCAAACGGTCGTACTGGCGGCACCCGCAGCCCCTGCGGCGCCCGTCGGCTTGCTTAATGGCCTTATCTACAGCGTTTTTGGCGGGACCATCGGTGGTGGTATGGGCAAATAAGTTTCATCCCATATAAATCATCATCATCATCTTGCAAGATCGTGTATACTTATTCGTATTTGGATTGAATTGCTGTGGCGCCAAGAAAAATGTATTTGAAATAAATTGCAATAACATGTATATCGTCTGTTAAGTTCACAAACGAACTATAATTATTTTCCTTAATATCGTTGACCTGCTCCAAAGGTCAAATGGCTCAAGATGGGGCGTTGGGTCCTTCGACATTATTGTCTGCCATGACCTTTTCTGTCACCCTCAATTTTGTCAGAATTTTACCCACAAAGACGGACGCAGTCGTCGCATTTCCGCAAATTAAGGAAAATCCTTATAGTTCCTTTGTGAACTTAACAGACGATATGTATTTATTTATATATATACAAGTTTGAAATTCATTTTCGTCTCGGTTTGCTTTTTCATATATGCACACACATTTTCTTTTTCTCAATTGACTGAGAGATATTTTAATATACCGTATTAAATTTTGTGGTCACAACTATATATATACAATACATATACTGCATACCGTAAAACTTGAATTAAAAGCCTATAGGTTAATGTCCACAATTATTATTAAAATTGTCCAAAAACCAAGGATGACTGAATAAGCATTACGGTAAATGACACACTAGACAAACGAACCAATTAACTTGTCATTTATTTTCTATATATATACGCACTATTGGCAAATGACGTAACTTGACTATAATTTTACAGCGCCTGCCTGTGTGCGGCGTGTAGTATCTTATATATGCGCAATAAAAGTTCGTGTATGATGGGAACTTTTTCGCCATCTATATATCGTCTATTAAGTTCAAAAACGAACTATAATTATTTTCCTTAATTTCGTTTGTCCGTGTTGACCTGCTCTGGAGATCAAAGTATTAGAGATGGAGCTTTGGTTCAAGCGACATTATTGTAGAGCAGGTCATCACGAACAATAATGTCGCTTGACCCAAAGCTCCATCTCTAATACTGTGACCTCCAGAGCAGGTCAACTCGGACAAACGAAATTGAGGAAAATAATTATAGTTCGTTTTTTGAACTTAACAGACGATATATATATCGTCCGCTAACATGCAAAACCTCGTAAATTTTTTTGGCCCCGGACGATGGATTTGGTCCTGCGCATTTTATACGGAGTTTATATACGGACGCGCCGATAAATTCATCGTCTGGAGCCAAAAAAGGTTTTGCATGTCAGACGACGATGTATATATAATTCTATATAAATTCTAACGGAAGGTGATGAGTAAATTGCAGATGCGCGTGATGATGAAATGAAAGAAATGTGGTGTTGAGACACGTTCAAGAGTATGAAAACTCCCGACTTTGATCCCAATATCCGGAATCGAATGGATTGACCTTTGAATGACTCGGATTGCCACCGTCATTCTCATTTTGATGATTGGTCCAGACTGTTCAGAGCTCTGGTTCGATGTGCATTTCGATGTGAGGAGCATCAAAAGCTCATCTTTGAGAACCCGAACCGTTTTGGGTATGAAAAAAGCGCGCTCGTAAATCGTGGCAAAAATGATGGAGTAGTCGGCCGCCAATAGGAAACTCATTCCGCTCACGAGCGGATGTGATGTCATCGTCCGGATCCCAAAGAAACTCAAGCAAATGGTCATGGTCAAGCAGAAGAGTTTGAACGAGAAAATGACGCTCGCATTACTCGAATTGAACAAGTGAATGAGGGTTTGACATTGCCGGAGTTGATGGTACAAATCCTGGAAGATTTTTGGTGACATCCGGTCCTCGGATGAAGATTTCTCCTTCGCCACTCGACTGTGCTCCCACATCAAAAATGTGCATAAAAAATGAAAGTCAATTATTTGACGACATTCCTGACGACATTCAGATGAAAAGGACAATTCTCACTTTCGAATTGATTTGATTTGAAAAGGCGAAAATGTATATACATATGAGGAACACCGTAAGAAAAGGGACCATTTACATAAACCTAGATTCTGAGTTATAGCGCCTTGAATATTCTCGGCTGTTTGGCGCGTAAATAAGTTTCTCAATGATTGTAATTGAATTTAAATTACATAAATCATCGGTTTACTTTAATTTAGAATTTTTGGAGAAGTTAACGACGATCCTTAATTACTTTTGGTCAGTAAAAATGGTTTAAGCTTGTCCTAAAATATTCTCCATGTTCTGTTGTCCATAAATATATGCAAAAAAGTGATTTTACATAAATGATCCCTTTTCTTACGGTGTTCGTCATATCAGATAGAAATGAATGTAAAATGTAAACATTTGTTGGACCTTAGTTTAATCTGTAGATTTTTAATGTCCCGCTCCGCCTGCTGAAAGAAAATGAACTGAAAGAGTAAACCAAAGTAAAAGATGGAGATCCAGTAGGAGATGGCGAGGGCATCCAAAGTGAAGAGGATCGTCATTGAGATTGGATTTTGATATGGAGGCGGGAGAATTGAATAGAAAATCTGCATGCGGGTCGAGTCTATGAGAACCAATGCGATGAAACTGTATGCGGACGGGAAGAGGAAAAATGGGAGGGCGAACGTCAGGATTTCCTGTCGACTCCTCGACCAAAGTGGCCGAGATTTTCCTGTTGTCGGATCCTCTTTAAGGATTTAGATTATTAGAATCATAATTAGAACCGGGAAAATTTCAAATTTCAAATTTGAAAGGTATAAATAAAATTAAATGAATGATTGATCATATATATAAGATTGACAATAAATAAAATTAATTAGTTATTGTTTGTCGAACTCGATGTGTACCGGTTCGAAATAAATCGTTGAAGATCATGCAGACGACGGACGACCAATTGACGAATAGCTCACGTGACCAATGACTGATGAGAGCGCAAGCTGCGGCGGAGACTGAGTGAATGGGGAAGTGATGAAAGACGAGGAGATCTTTGATCAAAAGAGATTGCATCAATCGGGCGGACAAGTACACACATTGACCATTCACGAGCCAATAGAAACACGTCCAGATCATCTTCCGCCATTTCCTGGGTTGTTCCGTGAGGATTTCGTCATTATTTCCGGACTTCCGGTTCCGGTTCCGATTCACACGGAGTGGGAGGAAATTGAAGAAGGCGCAGAGGGAGATTGCCATCAAATTAAATCTGTTCTCGTGTCGACTCAACATTTTTTTTTTTTTCTTTTTTTTTTTTACCAAAATAAAACAATGCAATATAATAATATGACAAAAAATGTCTTTTTTCAAGCAGGAATTTTTCCTTGATGTTTGGCTGACTCGTCAATTTCAACTTTAGCTTGAACTTTTACTTGTAGACGGATCTATTATATGATATGATGAAAAACGTATAGGATAGTCTCTGCTTCATTTCCTTCCTGCGACTTGATTTTCCGGGTCATTTGAACTAGTCAAGGAAAAACAAACATAAATAATATGCTGCTGATTATTTTGTTTTCCTGCATGTTTAATATGTGATTTAATGCTCCACATAAATACGTATGAGAGAGCCCGTTCTCGTTTTTCCCTGACGATTACCTTTGTCTTTCCCGAACGATTTGGATAATATATATAAATGCCCACAGTTATTATTATAATATTATTTGGACAGGGAAATGAGGTCGAGGTGGAAAATACATACACGATTTAGGACTGTGGGGAAAGGAAAGTTTGTGATGCGGGAATGGCAAAATCACGGTGTTTATACATTGACATTTTACGATGTATTATCTTACTTTACATACCGTAAAACTCCAATTGAAAACCCAGGTTTCTGTGGACAAATATCATTTTGTCCCTAGGTGAATAATCGAGGTAGGTTTGCATTTGAATTCAAGGTATGCAACAGTTTAAATGTACCGCAAGTTCAGGATTAGTCTACCTCTACACGCTCCAAGGCCAAGGATGACTTGAATACATGACGAACCACATGTGACGATACACTATTTGGATAACAAGCGACAAATCTATAGGTTTCTAATCGAGGGTCGGTTTGTATTCGCGCGCGCGGTGTATAGGTTTATGTCTACAATTTTCCCCTTTTACCTAATACATATAGGTTTATCATGGATATTATACGTATACAAAAATGTGGGTTTGCCATGGAAATGGGGTCGAATGGGGTGTGGGACTACATGGAGGTTTTTAGTTGGAGTTTTACGGTACATAATATATACTGCGTATGTGTGTGAGCATGATGAAATCGTGATTCAGGATGCCTACAGAAAATACACAGACACGGGAAATTGCTCACTTTATATAATACAAAAGGATCCTTATAATAATATACACGGAATTTGAGCATGGAATTGGCGCATTTATTGTGGTATTTGGCCAAACCAAACAATATCAAAATATCAAATTAAATTAAGATGCCAGATTGATTTGAACCCAAAAATTCAAATCAATCATGATTGTAGTCAGTGCTTTTATTTTTTACTGAATAAAGTCATTTAATTACACTCATTTGCATACATACAAAAAATTTTGAGTGGAAACAAGAACACAGACTTAATTTGATTGCAATTTCCCTCTGCTGCGCCGCGCCTTCTTCCATTTCCTCCGACTCCATGTGTGGACCGGAAGTCGGGAAATGATGAAATCCCTTCTTCCTCATATTAGTTATTTCCGAATTGATGCACAGGATCAGGATCATATTTTGGTGTGTCCACCACCATCACGAATGAGATTCTTGTTGTTGTTGTTTTCGCCACTTTTTCTTCTTGTTCCTCTTGAGTTGCCAGGATTGTGTCGTGGGCTGCCCGGTAACCCGCCGCAACCACTTGAAACAGGGGCTCAACCACGGTTTCGAAACTGGGAGGTACAAAATACAATTTCGCCATTTTATCTAGTGTAAGCTTGATATTTTCTCGATTTTATCTAGTGTAAGCTTGATATTTTCTCGATTTTATCTAGTGTAAGCTTGATATTTTCTCGATTTTATCTAGTGTAAGCTTGATATTTTCTCGATTTTATCTAGTGCAAGTTTATGAATTTTCCTTTGATTCGACTGGAATCAAACCAATTTTATGGCACTTGCCCTAACTTCCTACAAAGTCATAAAATATTCCAAAGGATTTCCCAGTATTTTACTCAAGAGCTTGTGCTCTTGCCTCTTGAGATTTATACTATATTTTGTATCAGACTTCAAACCTTTTTTTGCGTTTTGTACGTTTTTGAAAAATTTCGGAGAAACACATAAGCACTAATGATTTTTAACTGGGGGGTACAAAGCCATTACGTGTACCCCCCGACCTTTTAACCGGGGGGTACGCTGTACCCCCCCGTACCCCCCCCCCCGTGGTTGAGCCCCTGACTTGAAACCATCTCCGGCCACCAAGGAAAAGCTCCTGACGACTCTCGAGGGACAGGAAAACCCCCGCGACGCCCAGTCCAACCCCGAGAATATAAAATACAAGGCGCCCTTGAGGATTCTCCAGGGAAAAGACATGCAAGGCTCCTCCTTCTCCACCAATTTCTGATCCCAGCTCAATTCCAGATTCTCCAGCGCGTTTGGTCCCCCCAGCAGCAGCAGCAACAACAGCGGGGATCTTCTTTGGTGCGAGAATGCCGTTCAGAATCACTTCATCCGTCGTCTCCAGCATGCGCCATTGCATCTCCGTCCAAAGCTGCTCAATCCCCGTCATTTGGAGGAAGGAAAAGGCGGTGGAGATGGCGAGGAAAGGGAGGAGGGAATTGCCAGACGTGTATGGGAGGTTTCCCTCGTGACAATCCAACAATTTGTAGCGTGCCGTGAGGGACGTTACCAAAATCCGGGTGGTCCGGAATCGTTCCACGAGTGCCCATTTTCGTTTTCCATTTCCCCGATTCTGGTGGTCCTTATTTGTGTTCAGAGCAGTCCCTACGAATTGGTCAAAGAACTCTCCATTCATGCGGTCAGTTGTCATCTGGAGGATTATTTCTTGGAGGGGCTTCCGCCCGTCTCCGCGCCCTTCGCAAATCCCAGTGAGCTCAATGAGAAAGTGAATGATGGAGTTGTTGCCCGGGGTGACGATGGAATACGAGGCGTTCCGTAACTCCTCATAGTCCTTCAAGGTCCTCGGCACGCTTTGAATAATGAGCATGGACTCGATGGCACACAAATAGCCGTTGGAAATGACGAGGGCGCCAAACTCCCACAAGCACAACAATGACCTCAATTGTAGTGGGTATGGCGGGCTCTGGGAAATGAGGATCACGGTAATGGCCAGGAGCCAATAGGAATAGGAATAGGCATAGGGATTTTGGAGGACGCTGACTCCGCCCCCTCTTCGTCTTTTGACTGCTTGATGAAAGAGCAAAGTGAGAGCGAGAATCGTCCCGGCGACAAAGAGCCAAGTTTCCAAATCCATGGGGTAGAAAAGGGCCGCCACGACAGATGGGAAAACAAGCGGCTTCCGGTGACAATACACGAAATTAAGGGCTTCGCAGTGGGTGGGTGTCCAGCAAGAGAGTCCGTTCAAAGTGGACTCTGAGGAGGTCGGGTCCAGGAAAATGAAACTTTTGATGAACTGAACTCGTTCCCGCCCTTCTTCTTCCTTGTTTTTCATCCCCACGGGCGTGAAATTGAATGCCCTCGCCAGCTCCACAAACATTTTGATGAGGGGCGTCCCTGGCCGGTTTAAATCCCGGACTTGACGGATGGACATACTTGAAAGGCCCTGTCGCGTGAAGGGCCGGCCGTACTTTGAATAGTACACGTATATACATACGCGCCCTAAATTCATATTCAAATTTAGTTTCTGGTCCTGGTTCCAAATCTGGTTTTGGACCAATATGGCCGGAAGTGCCATGGGCTGAAAACAAAATGACTCGCTTTGGCCATTGTAGGTGCAGTACGGGATGAGTTTCTCAATGGAATCCAAGGTCATGGAGGTGGACGTAAGCGGGATTTTCAAAGGTACAAATGCTCCAGCGGAGTCCAAGTTGGATTTGGATTCGGATTTGGGTGTGGAAACTGTGATGGAGAGGAGCCAAATATTTTGGGGGAGCCAGCCAGCCTCACTCATCCGCATCATGCGCTTTTGGAGGGCGCGAATGCTCAAGATTTTTTGAAAATACCCCGGGGGGTCTTTTCGCTGGTCATGGACGTGAAGGAAAATGGTGAGGTCAAAGGTCATTCGGACCACATTCAAATACGCGGGGAAAATCCTTCCAGTCGTTTCCACAAGGATTTGCCCCAATTTTCCGGTTCCTCTCACCTCCAGTTTCCGCTCGGGAATTATCCAATGGTTGGAGCAGGACGAGCGCAAGCGCGGGAGAGGATGTCTAGAATAATTCATTGATGGAACCATTGATTGTTGTGAGTTGAGAGTGAGGGGCTGGACAAGGTTCAGAGATCGTTGGAACAGGATTTCCTGGAAAATCAGGGCCGTTCCATTGTCCAAATGCAAATACGGAGAAGAAGAAGATGAATTCTCAACGGGAATGAAACTTATAGGAGCCCGCTTGAACTCAAATTTATGCAGAGAAAGGTCGCAGTTCCGCTGAGCTGTGAGGACCTGAAAAATCCGCGGGATTCTTCCCATTTGAATTTGATTCGGACTCTCAGGAAATGTCCTTTTTGTCCTGTCGTCGACTTCTTTGAGATTCGTCAAGTCCATTTGTGCTGTTGCTATGGTGATTGGAATGGTGGAGAGAACCAGACAATTGATGGGAGAAATTATGTTCATTTTAAGGTGGGGCATTTTTGAAAAATGGTTACAAATTTCTCGTCCCAACTTGTGTCTGTGTGTAGAAATGTACATGGGATTATTTTGCCATGTCGTAGTATATTTCAATTTATTTGCGCCCCATCGGAATATCCTATTTCCTTCGTGTTCATCCTCTGTTTATTTAGCTTTAAATTTCTCAACTGTCAACTGTCAACTGTGTTCTGCGACTGAAATTGAAACTGAAACTCATTTGCTATAAGTTAATTCAATCCAATTTAATATTTGAATTCCGTCTTCCTTTTGAAAATAATTTCTTATTGTATATTTCCGATTGTCTATATACATCAAATGAAACAAATTCTGTTTAATTTTAATCAGCCTGAAAAATTTTTCATCGCATCGGACTTTTCCACTCATGTTGTGCTTTGTTTTTTAAAAATATTTCCAATGGCTTACTCATTATAAATATATATATATACGTATTCACTATTAATTGTTTTACGTTAACGGAAAAGAAGAAGCGCGCGCTTGGGAAGATGACGGTTCATATTCCCACACATTTCGGAAAAGAAGTATACAATCAGCTATCTCTTTATGATGGACATATTTGTCATTGTATATTTGTATTACAATTTGTGATTTGTTGCACAAAAATATTTGGCACTTGCCATGTTAAAACTATAGTTTATTTTATGATATTAAAGCTAAAAATCATTAATGTAAGAATTAAAATTACTCCAGGATTTTTACAATCATAAAAAGTTCCATCCACCGTCTGAGCAATTTATTTCTACGAGTCATTTCAATGGGTGGCCATTATTAGTTCCAAATGGCCACACTTGGACCTTATCGTCATTTGTTTCCCCATTGTCACCTTTTTTTCATCGTCACTTTTTCCACCGCCTCTTATTTCTCATCATCACTTTGCCCATCAACGCAGTCGTAACTTTTGTTGTTTTTCACCATCACTTTTCCCCCCATCGCCAATTTTTTCTCAGCGCCACTTCTTTTCCTTATGGTCACTTTCCCCTAATATAATTGTCACATTTTCCTATATACATGCCATTTTTATATTATGACAGAAAACAGGTCCAGAGTTTTTTCCTTTTACTGAATATTTCCGGTACTTATTGGAATCCCATAGTTACAATTTTTTCACTATTTATTCCGGCCCAATTATTCGAGAAACTGCATGCTGTTCTTTCCCACACAGCATTGTGCAAGACATTTCTCTAATATATATAATACACAGTGCTCAATTCCAGTATAAATGTGTGGCTTCTGGCGAAAAATGTGTGGATATTTTGAGTATTTAATTATTGCGTGAGCCCCCAAAATCCTTCCAAAAAATCCCATGAGGATGGACAAGACGTTTTTTTATGCTTTCCACACACATACAAATGTAAACATCGAACAACAAAAAAAACACTTAGCAAATTCCGGACGCTCTAATAGAAAAAAAGTCGGATGTACATATACTCCAAATGCCACAGAGGAGGCGGCACGCAATTTCATTTCCTCCGTTGCCTTTTTTGGGGCTTTTACGAGAGAAAACGAGACAAGTATGTTACATTTACATTTATAATAGAAACAAAGTTCATGTTGTCCATACAGTCAAGTGCCGTATAAAAAATCCCATAAACAATTCACGGGACAAATTGGAACAACAAAAAAAAACAACAGCGGAAGTTTTTCCCTCGAGTTTTACAAGCGGAATATACATACACATATGTACATATGTGGAAATGGAAATGGGAGATTCCTCATCATTCGACAAAACAAATGACGATGGTGGTGGAGGGAAACGTGAGTTTTTGATTGGCCGTTGGACTCGATGTTTAATTGTATTTCTATGGCTGTTGGGTCTCCTCCCCGTTTCAAACCCATGTGCAGCCCATGTTCCCGCCCTCAAATCCCATTGGTTGTCCTTCATTTCCGTGATATCCCTCGCCTACCTCGTCTACCCACTGTTTCTTTTAACTGATTTCCTCCTCACGAATGTGCCCATCAGCGCGGTCCTCAACTCGACACTCCTCTCCTCGCGCATTTTGTTCGGTGTGAATATGACCTATTCATATGTGACGATACTGATCATTCGCCTCACCGCCATCGTCTACTGTACACAAATCCTCAAGTTGAGTCGGGGCATTGTGGAATTCTGGAGGAGAATCGGAATCACCACAGCGCAGTCGCAGTCGCAGTCCCAGTCCCAGTCGTCACAGCAGGCGGGGAAATCAAAATCAAAATCCTATAAAATCCTGTACTTTTCCCTTGGGATCGGCTTGTCCTGCATTTATGTTCTGATCGAGATGGTCACGTTGACCTCCGAGAGCCAGTTTTATTCAATTTCCCGCGTCCGACTGTCCACGCTGCCCAATTCCCATTTGTTGTACAAGACCGTCTTCTTCATGTCTTCGGTCCTGTTCTTTCTTTCCATGGCGCTTGCGCTCGTTTTTGTAGTCATTTTTGGCGTGAGTTTGGTTGGGATTCATCAGGATCTCGCCGAGTTTTTGGATGCAGAAACGAGAAGGAAATGGAAAAGGACAACGAAAACGAAAGGGATTCAAATTAATAATAATAGAAATCGGGAATTGAAAGATCATTCAGTTTTTTTGATCGTCGAGTCGGATCGAGATGTACAAGAATTGGAAGAGGAAAAGGGCGTGGATTTGGATTTAAATTTCCCAGTTCATTTTGAAGAGCTGAAAAATGCGTTCCGGATGTACTCGGTCATGGCGGGGAATTTTATTTTAGCCATTTTTATTTTGACAATGGGTGGGAGTTTCAAAATCTCGGGTCAATTCATGTTTTCAAATGTACAATCTGGAGTTGGGGGGAAGTGGTTCAAACTTGGGGTGTACATTGGAATCATCCTCTTTTTGACCAATGTGGGGGAATTCATGAAGACCAAGGTAGACATATAAATATTTTTGGAGAGCGCTTCATTTAAATATTTAAATTTTAAAATAATTTGATACTGCACACACATGAATTGTGGCTTGCATTTTGGATTTGATTTCAAACTCGTGTGGAAAAGGACATAATTTTTGGATTTTTCTGACAGATCCAGCAAAACAAGAACAAAATCCAGAGCCTCATCGGTCTGCAGCGATGGAGAGAAAATCATGTAAATTACCGTTAAGATTTCCCGCCCTTTTTTCTGTTAAGAATTCTATCAGAATAGAGAGTTTGGTAAACCCGTCGTAAAAAGGAAATCGTAAATATTTTGGTGGGAATTTTTAAATTCGTTGGTTAT
>JAIUND010002329.1:0-23376 GCA_034699125.1 Gisinianus flammeolus
TATCAAGTACACTCAATTAAATAGTACAATGTTGTGCCAAATTACAAATTCTATAGCAGCACTGATTAATTCTCCTACGTAAAATACCCCTGGAGTCCGAATGTACGCACAATTTTAGGTATGACCCAAAACCTTGGATGTTCGAATCTCTCTCTCTGTCTCTCTTTACTCTGAAACAATCCAGTTGCTTGTGAGATGAAAGATCTGGACTCTGTGGGAGGTACACCCCAAACGCTGATGCACCTGCGTGTTCGCTTTATACTGGGAGTACTGGGACACACACACAATTCGCAATTTTTGTCAGTATCTAAACTACAATATATTTTATAGTGGTTATACTAAGAGTTAGGCAGGGTATATACTAACGTTAAATCCGGGCAAGGTCATCCTTATAAAACAGCACGCACCTATCTCCATCCTTTCTCCGTCTAATACTCTCTATCTTCACTTAAAGAACATTTTTTTTTTGCTGCAAAAAGTCACGATTTTTGTTATTACAAAGATATAGTCGAACCTTTCTCTTTTCATTTTATTATACAAGTTTATATAGTTGAGTTTATGTTATGATTGAATTTGTATGGATCATATTTTGAAAAAACTGTGTATACGCATGAGTTTTGTTAGTATATATGTGTGTATATTATTATGATGTAACCCCAAAAAGAAAATTCATAAGGGAGTTGAACGATACTTTACTCCCGAAATTCTTCTTCTTTGACCTTGACCTTTAAAACTTTTTAAAGTTTTCAGATTGATGTAATCGAGAGATGATCCTTCTTCCATTTTTTCAACATTCCTATACGGCTAGAAAAATAAAATTAATAGAGACAAACATCATGCGGACTTAACATATACAAGAAATTAAAAGAGTTTACGAAGCATCTGAGTTATTCAATATATATTTTTTCAGAAATGTCCAATAAAAATGCAAAATGCAAAATAAAATAAATGTACGTTTTCAAAGAATATCTATGTTGCTATCTCTCTAGTTCAGGCCATGTACTCTCTCTCTCTTATTTTACTCACGTCTATAGTCTAGTCTATTTTTTTCCATTGCGACCATGCCTTTCGTTTTCACGTTTTCGCATTTTCCTATTTTCGCCATTCACTTCCACAACGTTACACACTATATCAGGACGACAGTGTATATACACATGCATATCACACATATATACTCTTTTCGCAAATCTCCCACCGCCGCATTTTCCGTCGCTACGTACACACATGTACATGCATACATATACACACATCTATTTTTGCTACATGGTGTGTGTCCACGCGAATTCTCTATCCGTTTAATATATACTCTTGTTTTTCTAGTCTCAAACCATATATACATAATTATATCCTGTACGTCCCTTCGTTCCTGTATTATACAACAGTTCTCTGGCATTCACATATATACTAGGGTGCTAGATAAGTTTCCGCCTTGGCTTCAACAATACTGTTTTGAAACATACGTAGGTATAGGTAATATATACTCTACTCGTGTGAGGTGATTACTAATTCCCAGAGAAAAGATGTTTACTGTTTACTGTTTTTTTGTGGTTTATGATGATTTGAACTTAATGAAAGATAATGGGAATCTGTATTTAAAACGATTCATCATCATATTGTTAGTCGAATCACGAAGAATTTGGTATTTGATAGATGTTTAGATCAAGTGAATAGATGGTTCATTTCAAATGACTCATTTGGCATATTCTTTAACAAATGATGATGGTTTGATAATGAGAACTACATAATATCATTTAACTGATTAAATTAGTAACCAACAATACTATATTTACAACAGTAGACGTCGTAGACGTTACAAGGATCCGAGAACCGTTCATTCTTTTGTGATTTAATGAATAGTATTTACAATTATGTGGATGAGAAGTATTTTTTATCTTGGGGTTATTTAAACTTCTCCAAGACAATGCTATATTACTCATCAACTTCGGTGCTATAGGTGCTAAAATTGACTGTGGATTTGGACAATTATCTCATCCTTCCGACTAGAGTTTCTATACAGTCCGCGGACCGGTCATCCGCGGCCATTAACACCTCTCCAAATTTAAAAAAAGTTCTCAGGGAAAACAATTTTTTTTAGAGAGGAAGTGAAGTCGCCCGTCACAGCACTTTATTACTTTCAGAACAAATAATTCTTTTTTAATGGAATCCAATCATTAACATAAGTATTGTCTAAATTACTCTAAAAATTGTACTGAGCTTCATCGAGCAGAGAGTATGTTGAAAAACTCATTGGGATTACATCAGAGGCGAAAACTTATCCAGCATCCTAGCATATAAAGTTGGAAAAACTATATAGTTTGGGAGGAGATGGATGTACATACTTAAATAAGGGCTGAGTGTGTGTGTGTCAGAAGAAGAATGTATGGAATCGGGAATATATATAGATATATATATATATATTGGGATGCAATGTCCAATGGGAGAAAAAAACTCATGGCTGTGAGCAGAGCAACAAGAAGAGTAGCTCTATAGTGTGTATCATAACTAAGTTGGCCATGAGAACGCAGATAAATGTGTACATAATGAATTTAGTTTTGCTACACAAAATGGCAAATGGCAGAGCGATATGTACATGCGAGGGATTTGCGTGTGTGTGTGAGCGTGTGTGCGCAAGATGTGTACGTGTGTGTGTGTGTGTGTGAAATGCGAACGACTATCATATATACTGTTTTGTCTACATAAATATTTTGTTAACGTATTGAGCCTGAATGCATTTTTGCATGCGTAGGTCTCCCTACTCCATGTAGACGGGAATATCATGAAATGTATGTAGTGTGTAACCACCACCACTACCAAAAAAATCAAGGCTTTTTGCTCGTACGTATTTCATCCGATATATGATATAGCCTATTCTCCGCACTGTGTTCGTTCTACATTGCTATGCGAACGAAGCAAATCCCAACTACGCCAAAGTTAGAACTCATGCCATAACAAAACGATGATATAATGGCAAAATGGCAATGAATCTTTTCATATGCATATACATATACATTTTTTTCCTATTCTTTTATACAAGATACAAGAACGTACTGCGTATAGTCATTTCAAATTGTGTATGTGGTTGCACATGTCCAATCCTATCCAATTGTATTTTCTGATACTTTAAATACATAGTGAATGCATTTTGAATTTTACTCAACACATGCTATACCATACATTGTAATATTGCCTATAGTTTGAAAAAAGGCATTCTTATATTATTCTTCACACTTTAACTTTTACACCAGTATACATTTCCCTTGTGTACAGATACTCATTGCAGAAAATTATATAATCGAGAGACAGACAGTCAAGTACTATGAGACTTTTACTACTTTCTGCTCCAAGTAAATCATGCAAGATTGATTCCATGCAAATCTAATGAGAATACTCACGATTCTTTCAACTGATAATACATTTAAGTATGTTGTATTTTATACATTGGTATTATTACTATTATTATCATTCTGATATGGAATAGTCTTTTTTTTACTCATATAAAATCAATTACATTGTACATTGAATAATGCTTCATTATGTATGTACATGTGTGCGTGCTGTCAATATAGGTAATTGTATGTACATTCTGTGTTTTTATTTTATTTGCAATTTTTCGATTCCAGAATCTCTATATTTTTTTGCACTGTAATAAAATAATTTGCAACGATCAATGTACATGGACAATGTAAACTTGAGGTTGTGATGACTGAACATGAAACGGATTATGCATAAATAAATAAACGTCTACACTCGTCTGTACATTCACACTCTTTTGAATTTTATATATGCTCGCTGCAAAAATTGACTAGACATGTTGAAGGTGTCTCTCTTTTGCATTCAAATGTATGCACCATAATACATTGGAGCTTTGGGGGTGGTTCATTCTTATACCAAGTTGCATTTTTCTATATAATGCACTACATCAAATTGCAGATTGCAGATAATGGAAGAGGTAGTTTTACAGACACACGATTTCTGTCCCTCTCTTTCTTTCTCTCTCTCTCTCTCTGCCTCTCTTCTCTATAGCATAATCCGTACAAAATATAGACAATGTAATTCTACCTATATCTATATAATGCATTATGTATCCACGGATGCAAGACATTAAGTAAGGCTAAAACTGTGAACATTGACTGTGCACAATCATTTTGGTTGGTTAGTTCTTTCGAGGTACAAAAAACTACATACATATATACATGTGTGTGTGTGTGTGTGTGTGTGTGTGTGTGTGTGTGTGCACTAATGACTCGACTCGTATAAGGGAAACGCAAAAAAAAGTCTACAGAGTTTCAAGTCAATTGCAATTTATCCAATGCAATGCAGTTGAGTGCATACAACTGACGACTTCAAACTTTTACCTACATTCGTACATACATGTATACTTTATATATATACGTAGATAATAGATATGTAGAGAGAGATGGAGAGACATGTGAGTAGAGATGAGAGAGATTGTTTGCGACGGGTGTCCTTATGTTGGAAATGTAAGAAATACAAATCCACGAGTTTTGTATATATTTGTAGTCTGTGGATTGCATGTAATGTCTGTGTGTGTCTGTGTGTGTGTGTGTGTGCTTACTACTTATATGGGGATGTGATGTAAGTTACAACGATGACTGTGAACCACAACATATCACTATACACAATCCATGGTATGGACGGACAGGAATTCATGAGTAGGTATTTATATGTATGAGAAATTGAGAGTCACAGAGAGAAACGTTTTTTATGCAACCAATGCAAAAGTGTGTGCATCTGATGCATTGGCAATGGGATCTCTGCTGTGTGTGTGAGAGTGTAGTGTGTTGGCTTCTGGCTTTGCCTTTTCTTTTACTCACTCTTTTCCATCATGTTTCACTCTACCGAGTTTTAACTTGAGCTTGAATGCTCAACTCTTTTAGCTCCGTTTTATCCTATTTTATCATCTCTCTCTCTCTCTGTCTCTCTGTGTCTCCTCTTCCTTTACTCTGTCTACCTCCTCACTCGTGTGTTTTTGTGAACCGAATGAGAAATGAGCCGTCGTCCATCCCTGTATAAAAAACTTGTAGTTGGTATATCCCTCTAAAACTAAGAGTATTTCATATTCCAACTTCCAACTCTTTTATGATTTTGCTGTTATCTATAGGTTTAACATATACATGTCCTTCTCTGTCTCTTCCCGCTTTGAACTTCCACTTTTCCTTTATTCTCTCTCTCTCTCTGTCTCCCTTTTACAAGATTCCACATGCCGAATGCAAACACGGGGACAGACAAGCAGGATATTCAACTGTGTAAGGAACTATGAACTATGGAGTCTGTACTATAGACTCGAGAAAATTTTTATTATTTTTTATACTGTCATTTCGAATGGGCCATGGGGAGAATGGAAAACAAGAAAATAGCATCAAGATCAAAATATTTCAAAAAAAAAAAAAAAAGATATGTACACTTTTTTCTTCTCGTTTGCATAATAATTTGAACAACTTATTTTTAATACATACAGAGAAATACGGGATGCATCTACAAACTAAAGTAGATAAAAGTAGAAAAAAATAAAGGAATTCTAAAACAATATTGATGGTTTGATATAGAAATTCGACTGTTTCCTCGTCTAAATTCTAGCTAGATGAGAGAGAGAGAGAGAGAAATATATAGACAGTGAAGACATGGTAATAAAAAATCCAATCTACTCTCAAGTCTCGAATTTAGAAATGAGATTCTGTGTGAGTATGTATATGTACATATACTATACCATTGTATACGTATAATAATCATAATAATAGTTATAAGGTTTTCCATTACACTCGTCTTTTGACTATGTATATTAAAATTATGATTACAAAATACTTTCTGTGTTGTATATAGTATACAGCTATACATGACTACTACTGTCTGGACTCTGGAGAGTAAAGATATCTCTCTGTATTTCATGGACTATCCCAAATTTCAAGCAGTTTTCTAGATTTGAGTTTGTTCGTACATATTTACGAAATCTACCATCTTCCATTTTCATACATTACCCATTGGCACACGAAGAAGAAGAAGAAGATGAGTAAGAAATGTTTGTTCAAATGTTACAAGTTTTACAAGACGTCTTGTATAGTAATTAGACATGGATGTGTGTGTGTGTGCTAAAAACGAAAACTATATAACTGGCTGGAAATTCCGTTCCCGTCAAAGTTCTTTCCCACAGTGATGGTGCTCGTGGCCGTCTTTGAATTGAGTTGAATCGAGTTGAATGCACATGAGAAATATTCTCAGCATTCGCAAACTACTAGTAGTGTAGTATATACTTGTATAGATACTATAGTCGTCTCGTCCATTGCCTGCCTTACTTGACTACAACTTGTGAAGGGCTGGTAAGTTGTAGCGAACATGTATCCGCAGACACACACATACACACGGTTCTCGCCGATACCGGCTGCCTGCACCATCATAACGTTTTTCATATTATTCCCGTCCCATTCCATATGTACAATATTTACACACAAATACAAATTCAGACTGGAAAAGAGAAAGAGTTCCTTCCGTCTTCCGGCTCTCTTTCTCTCTCTCTCTCTGTCTACGTCTACTGTCTACAAATATACGAATTACGAACACACACACACACACACACGCCGGAGTGTTAAAAGAGAGCTAGAGCTACATATATAGAATTGAGACTTGAGAATTTTTACTGTCCAGACTGATTCTTTAAATAATTAATAATTCCTTTCCATACTTTGATATGTATATGAATATGTACATGTACGAGTATTGGCTGGCCGATGGTTCCATGACAAGAGTTTGAAGGAAAACAAAAAAGGGGACAGAGTACATAAGACATGAGAAATATGAAATAAATTTCATTTAACTAAAATACAATTCATGGAACTCTCTTCGATCATGTCTAGTATTTTGTATAGTCAGCGCATTTTCTCGTTCATGATTTATGAAATGCAAACCATCATCTTATTTGATGTACCCAGAGAGACACTCACTCGCACTCTTATATGCATGTAATGGATCAATTTTGTACGGAGCTTATCGATCCATATAGGAATTTGTTTCATTTTTGTGTGTGTGTATGTGTGTGTGTGTGTTTCCATACAAGCAAACAGTCTGTGCATGCTCAAACACAAGAGAGAGAGAGAGAGAAAAAAGGAACGACTAAACTAAACGGGGTCAAAATTCTGTATCAAAATTAATGCATTCTACATTTACAAGTTCTGTAAAACCGAAATTTATTTAATATTCTTCGGTCATATTTGTGACTCTTATTTAAGTAGAGCCATGCTACTTTTCTGAGTAATGAGGATAATCAAATCAACCAAGAAATTGTTGTCTGCATGGTCTTTAGATTTAGACGGAAATCGAGGGCATTTTTAGAGAAATAAGTTCAATTTTTAGTTAGTTTAGTTGTGAACTAGAGCTTATTTTTCTTTTTTTTAAAAAGGAGTTTTTCTTTAGTCAAATTGGGATTCTGAATTGACACGATTTACAAGGGCAATTTTATTTTGATTTTGGTTTTTCCAAAATTTCTAAATTTGGACTTTTCTTCCTTTTTTGGGGAAAAACTTGTGTTTTTTTATAGAGTTCATTCATTCTGGTTGAGTTGAGTTGAGAGTTGAGGGTTTCCCATCGATCTGTCCTTCCGTCCTGTGTGGTGTGTACCCAACTAACTACCCACAGACCTTTCAATTGCTTTGGAATGAGAATTGGGATTTTTATGCATACAAGAGCGATTTCCATGTAGCTACATATATATACATAATATATGTAATATTATGGATTTGTAGATGGTTCAACTTGAGATTTAATCATGAGGAGATATGCTTCTCTCATCGTTATACAATTTACCATGCTTTGTCTTCTGTCTTACCTATGTGACTGTAAATAAGATTACTATGTCATCCGTATGTCTCCTTTAGTCCACTATGTTAAATATGTATATAGAATTTATTTCCCTCCATATCTAATCTATCTAGTATGTAATATATGTAGGTAACAATAGGTATCTATCGCTGCTTACACTTTGTGCATTTAATAACCGCTACATGTACAAAGCGTCTATCCATTTTTCTTCTGTTGCCTTTCCTTTCAATCACCATTCACAAGTCACGTCACATAATACTGCGTGCACCGAGACGTAAAACAAGAAGACATTTGCACACTTGCACATTTCCATTCCTTATTCCCTATTTGCTATTGCAGTTTCTATTTAAATTTATGTAAATATAAATAATATGGATACACTTTATACACATGTATGAAGTGAAGCACCCTGGATTTAATTACCATTATTGGAAATGTGTATATGTATTTCTCAGAGAGTCCAATGGTAATGATAATTACGGGAAACATACATGTGTGTGTGTGTGTGTTTGTGTACCTTGTAATAACGGCGTTAATTATGCACATGCATCGCAGATCATAGGTCATAGTCAGGAGTGGTATTGCATTGTCGTACAAGTTGATGTGGGAGAGTCGTCAGAATTAAGAATACGTAAATGTACAGACGAGCAATGAGCTTTGAGCATTATCAAAGAATAATATAAGAGAGAGAGAGAGAGAGAGATATCAGTAGTATAGTATTGTATACAGATATCTTGTAATGGTATCAAATTGGAGTACATGCCTATGTATATATGAACGGTGAAAGGTTACACAATCTCTTTGACTTGATCAAACGGAGGTTACGATACACAATATTGTAATTATACACGGCTTATAACCATTTGATTTGGATATCATATCATATCTGCACATGTATATAGGCATGAAAGAGAGATGGATAGTCGAGCAAATGGTAAAGAACTCATCACAGCACCTCATGAATCATGACACAATTAGTAATTAACCATTGGACGTATCGTTCTCAAATCTCATGTGTGTATACTCGAACTCGAGACGAGAGTCCCTTTGTACACTCACACATATTGATATCCATTACAATTTGCAGATAGACATAATTGTACAGTACAGTACAGTACAGCATAGGGTACTGTACACATGCAGGCTCTCATAAACTACAGAAAAACTCGGCTCCTTCCATACATTTCACATTGGCATGCACTATAATCAATCGTTCCTTCAGTATATAGTTTTGCTTAAGAACGTTTTCATACGTCGAGTAATGAGACAACTATATGTATGTACATGTACATACAATTTGTGTACTTGTACGCTGCTTTCTGAAATGCCTTCATAATAAATGAATTATTATGAATAATGTTTTAATAATTTCGTATTTTTTTATTATTCCAATAAAATGTATACATATTGTTCTGTGAGACTTCATTGAATCTTTAATGTTTGAGATATGACATTTTAATTGTTAGGATAGAAAGAAACCAGCGTGGTATGTGTAAATCAAATCTAAATGATAATCTCTATACTTCTACGCTGCTCATCATCATAATCAAATGAAAAAGTGAACAACTACATGAAATGGATGTAAGTTCATATTTTACTACAGAAACACACACACACACGAGCTCATTGTAAAACATACAATATGATGAAGAAAAAACTGTAATTGCGTTCAGAATGTGTAATAGTGTAATAGCAGTGTAGATATAGCGGCAAAAAAAAATAATGAAAGAGTTCAACTAATAAGCCACCAGGAAATAGGTACAGACAGAGATTGCACTTGCACAGAGAGTGCACAGAGAGTCTATGAGTGAATATGTTGGAAGTGTGACTGCTGTAAACTAAAAAAAAATGTCAGAGCTGCTTGTCAAAATCAAAAAAATATATATACATGTCAAGATTTCAGGATGAAATTCAAAGTATGTTGATCAAATGAAGATATAAGGAGATTGTAGTATTAATGATGACAATATCAGTACGCACCATATCAAGTACCGTCAGTAGTAGGAGCATGAAAGCGACAGAAATATGGAGCAATTGAAACAAGTAGCAGTTAGAAAAAAAAACATCGAAACATATACATACATCACATTAGACAGTTTTTCATACGGCATCGCATCATAATCGCATCCTAATAGTAATGGATGGATGGTAATACATGGATTGTAATGGCAAAATGAGAATACATATGTAGCGTAAGACGCATGAGACAATCCTCGACATGTAAACAACTACAGAAGGAACAACACCACAAGCAAGCAAGTGCATGAGCACACTCAAAGTCAACAGATTTACTCAATACCAACAGACGAGGTGCACAACGAGGAGTATACGACTTGTGTAAAATTCCGTGCGAGTTTCTGCATATGAAGGTGTGTGTGTGTGTAATTCAGGAAATTAAAAAATTGATGAAAAAACAAATGTTATATGTTGCAAACATTGGAATTGGAATTGGACGACGACAATGTAATGATAATGCGTAAGTAAATGGACAGAATAAAACTATACTGATGATGACGACGACCCACGTCCTATATAAAGCAAAATGATTATGGTAGAACCATTCAATTCATTCCTGAGGAATCTACTCTAAACACTCTCAAAAACTATTACTACTTGGACGCAGAGAATACTTCACCAAATTCAACATGCAAATCATCATTTTATTCGCCCTTTTTGGTAAATGGAAATCTCATTTCTTTGGATTTTTCATTGAATTTTCCGAATTGAGCTTTACGATTTCATTAGGGCAAAGACTCGATGTCAAAAGTCCAAGACTTAAAAATTTGTGTGTCCAAATCTATTTGGTTCAAATTTAATTATTATTAATGATAAAATATTTTGTGATTGAATTTCCAGCTTCGGCCTACTCCGGTGTTATTCAAGAACAAGGAGGAGCAGCAGCATATGGAGCTCCAGTTGCAGCCGTTGAAGTTCAATCTCAACCTCAACATTATAGTCATGCGATTCCGGCCGCGGCCATTAGGAACGTAGAGACGATTGGTGTGACCAAGACGTAAGTTAAATTATAATTACGTAATTATATTGATTTTGAATGTACATATACTATCTAAATCCTCTGTTAATCCCCTGTTACCTTTTATGAGGTGTTTTGTCGTTTTATCTGGATGAATCCAGTTTGGTTAAAACGACTTGTTTTAAATATATAATATATCTTATATAATAATATTATATTGTAATACTATAATATGTATATTCCTTACCCTTACAGCATCACCCCTGTCGTGTCAAAGGTGACCACCACCCGAACTCACTCCGAACCAGCTGTCTCTGTGGGACATGTTCAAGGTAAATTCTAAGCCCAAAAACACTGCAATTTCCCTATAATTTCCTATCCCATGCCAGCATCAGTGATTGCTCAATGCTAAATTTTTGTATTTGTATTTCTAGGATACACTCAGACCTCACAAGGAGCCCCACTCGTCGCTCCAGTCCAATATAACACTCAATACACAAGCTACCAAAACCCCACTGTTGGAGTTAATGGACCAGTCACCTATGCCGGAGCCGCTGTTCAAACCGGACACGCCGTTGCTGCTGTACCCGCCGTTCAATACGCTGCTGCTCCACAATATGCTGTTGCTCCACAATACGCTGCTGCCCCAATTCAATACGCTGCTTCTCCAGTCGCTTATGCCGCCGCTCCACAATTGGGTCACTCTGCTCTTGGACTCGGTCTTGCTAGTGGTTTAGCTTACCAACAACAAGCCTATGCTTCTCCAGTCTATTCCAATGGTTTGTACGCTGTTCAACCAGCCCTTCAACAATTTGCTCAACCACAATTTTTCAGTGGTCAAGCTGCTCATGGAGCTTACTCCAAATATTAAATATATTCACATAATATTTAATATGTTCGATGTAGTGAATTCCGTCTTGTGAACTCTCAATTCTCAAATCTCAAGTCAATCTCTATGTATTTTTTTTTTTAACAATCTGTTGATTAGTCCTAGTTCTAGATCGTTTTTTTTGAAAGAGCTTACGGAGCTATATATGTATGAAACGTTTTATTTTTATTCTTGTCATTTTCCAGCCAAAATTGTCAATATGTATGAAGAATGTGCTATATACTTTTATCAATATTTTTATATATTCATTTACACACGTACAACTTTTTGTATTGACTGATTTTTTCGTATTATTATTATACTTTATTAATAATAAATCTTAATATCATCCTCAAATGATATTTTCTTCTCAGAAGTTCAAAGCAAAGTCGTATATGCTAATTATTTTAATTATTTACTCTATCTGCTGCTCTCATTTTGACATTTCCTATGCGGTGAAAGCCGTACAATCAACTCGCTGTGCCGGAGTGTGTGTTCTGGAATTCCAACGACTTTCACTGCGTTTTTTCTTTGTTACTCTACTGGCTTCATTACAAACTATACAACGTCTCATTTATTTATTTATGTGTGTGGTCCACACTCTGGATTATTTTCATGTATATCTGAGATTTGCAACTATCATTCCTGAATTGAAAGTACCACTTACAGTATTTAACTATGTAATCAATTTGTTTCATTTTCCATATTATATAGAAAATGCATTATCTAATGAAATTTATTGGACATTAAAAATGCAGTCCAAAATGGAGGCTTTGCGAATTTTAAATTCGCAAAAAGTCAAGCACAGACGCCATCTGAATCTTTGCGAAAGAATTGCAAACGAATTTGCAAATTGCAATCCCGAGCGAGAGATAACGCACAACAAAGTGCACCAGCAATGGAAACAACAATGAGCGAATTTAACCTCTGTAATAAACATAACATTTCAAGAAGAATTGTCATCTTTGAAAATGCCACTATATATTTCTCGGCATTCATGTAATTCCTAAAACCTAAAACGTTTTTTTCCATCCCGACTATAAGCCAAGGATTGTTTCGTCCATATTTATATTCGGTATAATATATTCATTTACTAATCCAAATCCAGGGAATTGAGTAATTTTTAACTATATAGTACACTAACTACAATAGAAACTATATCTCTCCCATTTATTCTGGACATAATGTAATATGCTACACGGAATAGCATATGTGTCAACCTTGGAAAGTACAAGAAATAAAATGTTCGAGAGTCTGAGAATGTCACAAGAAAACAGTTACAACAACAACATTTTTTTTACAATGTATGTATATACACACAACAGATTTTTTGACGTGCGTGCACGTGAGTCAAACTAATTCACGTGAGAGTAGCAAATAAAAAAAGTTACAAAAACACAACAATGTTGTGACTTGTGACAACATGTAAGAGTTTTAATTGCGTCAAACTCAAAAGATGTTTTCGCAATGGGAGCAGGTTTATCTTAAATCGGGATTCCTTTTTGTGGCTCTGTCATTTGTTTATGACACTTTATGATGATGATCGTGTCACCTGTGTCCACATTATTCTCCTTGTACAATAATAATATCTGTATATGTACTAAAGTTTGTGTGTACACCACCCAAATGACAACGAAAGCAAGTTAAATATTTTTATGAATTGAAACGTGTGTGGACGATTAGATAAGGGTCTCGAACGTTCCGTTTTTACGTTGAACTTTTGGTTTTGTTTTCGATATTGTTTGTGTGCATTTGTCTATTTGTATACTGGTATATAATATACGATTAGAGATTTATAAGTCTAGACCGTCGACTGAATAATGCAGTTGCAACGTTTCACATACCTTTTTACATTTCTTATACTTACACACATGTATAAGGGCATGATAAAAAAAAGGACAAACATAACATTTGAGTGTAGGTGCAAGCGAATTCAAATCAAAACAAAATCATCCAACTCTCTCAAACGTACACTTATTGTAAAAATAAATAAAAGTTCTTTATTTATGGTGGATGGAAAAAAATGTTTTTTCAAATATATATATATAGGTATAACTTTGTTTGAGAGTTGATGTTTGAAATTGAATTTCCCTTGAGATTCATCCAGAGTATATATACGTATATATAAATTCCCGAGAAACTGATTGTCAATATTCATGAATGTAATCAGCGAGGAGATTGTAAACAACACATTTTGGAAACATGTGACAATGAAAAAGTGAAGCAAATGCGTAGGTACGTGCGTTTTTGTTTGCTTACGCAATGAGTCCAATAGGTGAAATAGGTGAAACCCATTTACTATTTACACAGTAGAATTATATAGAGAGACTTATTACACATATAGTTTTTAGAATTTTCCAGTCAATTAGTGAGTTCAAAATGTTTATCCCGTATATACGTTTACTTTTACTGTGTGTTTCCCCTTTTCCCTTGTGTATACATTCTGAGTATTGAGTAACCTCTCTTCCGTTGATGTCGAGTATTTTGTAAATTGTAAACAAAAGCGAGTTAAGATTGAGAGTGGAATTGGGAATTCCTAAATTACTTGATTTTTACTGAATGTTGAATATATATATATATATATGAAACAAGACATAAAATAAAGTGAAATTCATTGTAAACAGATAAATTATTGAGTAGAAATCATTTTTTTTTCTGTTTCATATTTCATAGCTGGAGAAATTTAATCGTAAGCTTCCGTTCATTTAATAACAACAGAATTCCAATTCCTTTTCATTCAAATAATGAATGATTAAAACGACGATACAGATGATCATGATTGAGGACTGTTTGTTTTCTTCATGTATACGTCTGTGATAATTTTTCCTTCATTACCCCATTTAATGATGGGCTACAATTTTGTGGGTTTGTTTGTGGGGATACGAGCTAAGAATCTTTGATTTTGTGATTATTTGAACAGTTGAATGATCCTACAATTGCATGAATGTGGTATGAAAAAAATCAACACACACTGTGGAATAAAAGACGGCAAATATGGGTCTACACAATTCTAACACACGAGAAACCTCAAAAGTCATAATAAATTGTCCTGTGCGTGTTAGCTGAAGATTAATAGATTGAATACTGGCTTTTCCACAGTGCCCCCACAAAATGATAATTCTCTAATGAATTCTCGTAATATCATTGCACCACTCTCAGTATAATGTTAAATTACATGCATTTAATTTCCCATATACTACACGAGTTTTTTGTTTTTTTTGCACTTTTTGTTTTTCCTTCTAAATAGAAGAGACGCTTCTCTCCTTCGCTTCCACAATTTATTGGTAGTCACTTCCTGGGGACGTGATCACTTACACACATATCTTTTATATCTCTTTATGTACATAATGTGAGCATATAGATGTAAAACTGGCTAAAAAAATAAGTAAGTAACTGGTTGATTTTGATTGCTGTCAAGATGTTTAGATTTTCCATTGAGAATTGAGAGTCACTTCATCAAAATCCCCCAAATCCAACATGAAATGGTCAAAAAATTACATGAAAAATAAGCAATCCACAATTCAGAAAGATGAGAAAATGAAATTTAAAGCGTACGGATACCGTACATATATGCATGTACCTATAATGGAAATGCGAATACCAAGTGCATCAAATTGTTTTTCATAATAATATTATGAATCTCGAATCAGGTAATATGAATCTCGTATTCATATCTGTAGTCAAAACATGAACCATGTACATATTTATCTGTATTATATACAGAATGAGATACATATAGACGGAGAGCAGTATCATCAAAACTTGTACAAACAACAACAACAGAAGACGACTTCCTCTCACGAATTTACAGCCTGTAAGTAAGTAATTAAATTAACTTGCTTATACGTTTTGAATTCAATTCCCCTACAATTACTTATATATTGACAGTAGAATGTGACAAAAGATTTTTATTTATTTTTTATTATGCTTGGGTTTTATAGTGGGACATGTATTTTATTACGTTTTATTTCAACATACTATCAAGTATATTCGTAATATCTGAAAAACTTCATAATATCCATTAAATATGATGCATTCTCTTTGATTTTTTTCCCAATTTCCCTATTCACTATATTATTGTATACTTACATAATTCATTTTTCATACAAACCCGGACCTTTTTTAGCAGCAGAAATTCCCCTCTGGCTCCGTATAAACGTTCCACGTTATTCTTTTTCAGCTTTCACATTTGACTTGTTAGCCGACGGCTTCTCTATCAACAAATTACTTTGAGTCTTTGAGTAATCGTCGGTGAGTCATAATAATAGTGGTAAAACCCTACAAAAATCCATTTGTGAATCAAAGTTTGATTCACAAATGGATTTTTGATTATCAAACTCAAATATAATGTATTAGGTGATATTGGGAAAAATAGGACTGGAAATGCATATTTAACAGTAATTATGAGAATGTATATAAGTGCATTTTTATTGTATTGTGAATCCGTATTATTTATCTGCTCTTAAAGATCACTAAATAAGGAAATGCTTTGTTATTCCTACAAAGAAAACCTGCTCAGATCACATTGTGATAAATAACTAGGCAGTTATTATTTGATGTATCCAAACCGCTATAAAGACGACAAAAAAACGAGAATCAAATGGAATAAGAGTCATTTAACATATGTGAGCAGTTAGTGCACAGTGGGGGGTAGGCATTCAAATCATATATTCACACAAATCCACACTTTAAATGCCAAATTATCCTAATTTATGTATGAAACGGCGAAAATATCCCTTTTGACTTTTCCTTTTGTAATAAATGTTCAATTTTTGAAATATAAATAGCATAATTATGTATACTTATCGTATTTGGAATTTACAGGACGAAAACTCCTTTTCCTTATTTATTAAGTTTTCAGAGCATATACCTATATTATTATAAGAACGTCAGAAGTTCGGTCACAGCTAGAACACAGAACCACGACAAGAAGCAAAAGGTGAAAACGGAAAAAAAATCCAAAAAAGGAATAGAAAACATATTTGAAGATGCATTTTCAAGTCATTATCATGCATATAATATTCGTGTAGAAATAAAACTCGTTAGGAGCAGTTGTTTTATTTTTTATGGACAATCTATTTAAATATATTTTCTAAACGAGATCAAATATCTCAAGTCCAAATTCAATATGTATAACAGAACAGTCGAGAGTCAACACATGTGTGGTGGGTTGATATTATACAGTTTGGTGAACTCATCAATCAGTCAGACTATACTCGATTTCTCACGCTCGTTCGTTCTGCATATTCCATATCCATATAAAAACCCAGATCAAACATGGTATGTATGTGTATACATATACATGTGTATAATTATTGGGTTGTTAATAAAAAGTGTAGCGTTTCAACGTGTATCTTATACTGATACTGGCTGAATTGAGAATCAATTGAGAACTCAATACACATACAGATGGGGGAAAAGGAAGGAGAGAAAGACAGAGACAAGTATACTTAGGTATGTTTAGTTGAAAGAAAATAATATGAAAAAAAATGCATTATACCACAGGGAATAAACAATAAATGAAGGAAAGAGTCTAATACTTATTCCATATATTATTATGTACATAACATTATTGGTGAGGTAAGGATGAAAAGTGATAATTTATCACTGATAAAGTCTTACAAGAAGTAAAAAAACACTGCAAAATGGTAAAACCATATGAAACATACATATATAAATTGGAGAATTAAGAAGAGAGAGAGAGAGAGAGAGAGAGAGAGGTGTGGACCTCGTCCGGTCACTTTCCCTTATTATTATTGTTATTATTCTTTCTACTCTCTGATCTCTGACTGACCATCTTGCACATGTGTGTTTTGTTGTTGATCAGTGATCGCAAAAGACACAAACGTCATAAGCAAACGGTATCATAAAAGGGAAGATTTGTATAACATATACCGTACACACTCTATATAAAAATTCTGATTTTCTTTCCATTTGACTCGAGTCCATAGAGATTACTTGATGAAATTTAATATTACATATGTAGAGGCAGCAGGCAGGAGTGAGCAGTTAAAAGTTGAAAGGTAAAAACGATGTGTGTTTAATATTTATGTGTATACTATTGATATATCTGTGTGTGCCTGCATGTTAAGTCATATGAATTTTTCTCTCGCGTTATGAACTTTGTATTTTCCTATGCGACCTTTGTGAAAGTCCATTATAAACGACTTCTTTATTATTGTTATATACATATACACTGAGGATTCTAGGAATATTGTTGATGAGGAATGGCTACACTATAACTCGTGCATTAAAAAATTGTATTTCTCTCTCTCTCTTCTATTTACTACTAAACTAGTTGAGCTTTCTTAGCTCAACTTGATCATCTCTAATGTCTATGAACTGACTGACTGCACAGATATCTGTCAATGTGTTAGTGTATCTGCATTTTTTTGAGAGAGATTTATATATCAGCTGTCATATATAATATATATATATTCATACACGTTGCTTTATTCAATGAATAGTTGGGGTGGAAAATGTTGTATTGTAGATGTATATACATGTAGAGTTTCGAGGCGAAACGGAAGAAGAGGATGAAGTTGAGGGACGGATGGTAAAAAGGTAAAAAAAATGCAAATCGTTTGGAGGGTGCTAGACAACTTTTCTCATATGTGGGATAAGATGGAAAAACATGACAACCATAAAGACAATTACCATATGAGGAGGACTTTCTTGCTCAGTTGGATTGAATATAAAAGGACGGCAGAGTTGTGATCAAATCATTCGAATCATTTGTGTGCTTGTGTTTGTATGATTGTGTGAGTAAGTGTGTTTGTATCAAGTCAATTCAAATAGTAACCATGAAGGTCTTTATTGTTCTCGCCGTTGCGATTGTCGGTGAGTATATATAGTTCAAATTCAATATTCCAAACAACGAAAAAAAAAACTAACCAAAAATTTCTATTTTAAAAAAAACAAACAAAAAACCGCACAAGATTTCTTCATTTCATTCCTGTCGTTCTGGACTTTGAAATTTGAAGAACGTGTGTGTGCTATTGTGGAAACTCGGTGAAAGCTAAAGAGGGATTTTCTAATGTTTGTGTGTATTTCCCTTTGAAATTTTTTCCAGCTCTTGCTTCTGCTGAAGAAGGGAAAATTGAGAAACGTGGTGGAAGTGCAGGATATGCTTCCTATGGAGCACCCGCCCAAGTTGCCGGTAACTATCAATACTGTTTGTCAAAGATCAACCACTATTTCACTACTTTGATTTATAATCCATATTTAAACAATATATATGTACAATGAGAATAACCTGTCTAAAATTCACTTTTTTAGCTGTAGCCCCTGTTGCAGTTGCTACTTACAAATCCGGTGCTCCAGTCGGATACAGTAATGCAATCCCAGCCGCTGCCATTAGGAACGTTGAAACCGTGGGAGTCACAAAAACGTACGTTTTTTATTTGATATACATATATATTGACATTTGTTCCGTTCAAATTTTCTAATTCTTCCTTTTCATACCGATTTTTTTGTCTGTTTTATGTTCATATTGATTTGATTTGATCACGAAGGATAAGATATATAATATATAATATAATATTGTAATAATATAATATGTATATTCCTTACAGAATCACCCCAGTTGTCACCAAAACAAGTAAGCTCTTGTGTGAATTATACCATTCCACTGCAGACAATTTATTTTTTTCAACAATGATTTTTTGATTAATTCCCTGACTCCTGTATGAATTCCCTGGCTGAAATTATATACTTTCTTTCTTTTCAATGATATATTGACTAATTCACTGTCTCCTTTTTTCTATAGCGACATACAACACCCACAGTGAACCCGCAGTATCCGTAGGACACGTTCAAGGTTATTCTCAAAGTGCACAAGGAGCACCTAAAGTTGCACCAGTCCAATTCTCCACTCAATACACGAGCTACGTGAACCCCACTGTTGGAGTTAATGGACCAGTCACTTATGCCGGGCCCGCCGTTGCCACTGGTTTAGCTGTTGCCCCAGTCGGGTATGCTGCTGCTCCAGTTGGGTATGCTGCTGCTCCAGTTGGAAATTTCGGATATGCTGGACATGGACATCAAACCGCCTATGCTGGACATGGAGCTGGTCTTTTGGGACTCGGACTCGGATACCAAGGAATTCAAGCTTATGCTCAACCAGGTCTTCAATATGCTCAGGTTGCTCAACCAGGTCTTCAATATGCTCAAGTTGCTCAGCCAGCTTACCAATACGCTCAAGTTGCCCAGCCCGCTGTAAGTCATATATGACTATCCTTATCATATTTATCCAGTGTCGTTGGATCATCCAACGAGTTAATGAAGGAGAAAGAGAATCAAGATAATGAATCGGTTTTTAATTTGTGAAATTTGTTCTCATTATTCCTCCTTCGTAATCTTGTGAAGTATGCTGGATATCAACAGGTGGCATATGCCCAACCCGCCGCTGCAGTCCAATATGCACAAGTCGCACAAGTTGCTCAACCTAATGTAAGTCTCTAAACTTTCCCCCGCTTTCAAACACTCGCAATTCATAATTATCCAGTGAATATATACAATCCATCCTTCAGCGTTTTAAATGAAAAATCAAAACTGGCGAGAGATAAAGATTTCACGAGACTCGTGACACGAGTTTGTTAAATGGATTGATGTGTAAATGAATATTGTTCTCATTATTCCTCTTCGCAAACCTTAAAGTTTGGTTATGGATTTCAACAGGTCGCCTATGCTCAACCCTCGGGCCAAGCATATGGAGCTCCAGTTGTATCTCAACAAACCTACGCTGCCCCTTCCGTAACGGTTAAGTCCCACTAAGACTTATAGTTACAATTTGTGATTGACGTGAATGTTCTGTATTATGTTTTTTCTTTTTTTAAATATTAAATAATAAAAAAATTCAAAAAAAAAAAACAAACGTTTCTTGAACTACCATCATTTTATTTTCTAATCCTAAACATCTATTACACAATATTTACACATATGTACTGAGTGCACATTCCGAGAATTTTACTGATAGTTCATCAGTCATAAAGGAAATTATATATAGTTAAAACTGAATTAAAAGTTCAAAATAATATACTGGAGAGAACAAATGATACATGTAGTCTAAACGGTTCTCAAAATAAAATTCTACATCTGTGTATTATGAAGTAGTAATAGATTATAGTATCATTATAGTATCATTATAATGTACAACAAAAACAATATACATAGCTACATGGGTGTGTTTACACTTTCTCTTTTTGCATTAGCATAATAACTTTTTTTTTGTTAACAACAACATAGACTTCTTTTGACTCCCACAGCTTTGACAGCCATGAACATATTAATTTTTCTAGTGATTTTTTTGTAGTTAATTCTTATTATCAATTACATCAACCCATCTTAGACCAGACTGTACCATGTAGTACGATGCTGCCATACTTAGAAATCCCCGAAATATTGGATGCAAATTATAATCTTGAGTGGCTGTAATGACAATGGAAAAACAAAAGCTGGTCACAAAAAATTCGACACAAAGTTGTTGTCACCAGTATAGTTTTACGTTCGAAATACTTTGCACATAGTAAACTGACCTGATCGAACGATTGCCCAGATTAAAAGGCTCCCAAAATTGAAGAGCGCACTGCCGTACACACTGAAATTTTGTAAAAAGAAAACATCAATCAAAATGTATTAAGTATACAATTTGAATTATAAATGAACAGTTGAGTATTTACTTATACTCTACACACATTTGATGAGTAAATTTCAAATACCTTAACCACAGTCGACTTTTAGGTTTCAGTTCTTGTAAATGTTTTCTTTGGTATATAAATGTACTAACTCCAGCAAAACTTCCAAGCAGTAAGGTATTAGTAAGATCGAATTGCTTTGACCTATAATTATTCAAACAACATATTCAGATATTATAGAGGACTTCAATACGTTTCATATATAAGAATATAAAGAACACACTGGAAACGACAGATGAGATGTTAATCTCGGTCATATATTTTATAGATAAAATTGTTACATCACCTTAGAATCCCAGGCTGACTAACAGCAATGCCTAAACCATAGTAGGACACTAACCCGAGCTTGTTTGAAAATTTAAATATGTTTTCTCGGTTAAATAAGCTTGAAGGATTACTTTTAACTTTATCCATTTTGATATGAAATAATGAGTTGATTTACAAAGTATTCTTTCAAAGTCCTACTATATACCAATTCAAATGAACGAGCGCCGTGCGAAATTTTGCTTCACTTTGTAATGTTCGTATGTCCTATGAAGAGGCTTTGAAATTCAAGTGTGCCTACTTACATACATGGTATGAATTACTGTCAAATACAACAATTGTATTGTAATGGAAAAAATGCTAAAAAATTGTTGAAGAACAAGGAGTATAACGTTAATATCAATTAAAGAACTAATTATAAGTATGTATATAATGAACGAGGAGAAATTCAAGAATATTTTGTAACATTCCTCTTCTTTTATTTTATTGTAGCACAAACAAATATGGAATATATATTATTATTTATAGACATTAAGGGTCAGTAGTACCTATACGTAAAAGGATTCGAGAACATTAAAACATTTGGATGACATTCGTCCAATTGAACCACAATACGTACAATGATGGGGTTTGGCTTATAAAATACCCCGATCGGGATATTTATAAGCCAAACCCCATCATTGCACATGTTGTGGTTCAATTGGGTGAATTGAATTTTTCATTTTTAATTATCAATTTGTAATTTTCTCGTAAAATTTTACGTATAAAGGTACCACTGACCCGTGATCTACCGAAAAATCTATTTAGTATATGCCAGGTGATATTGACGATTGACAGATAACTGTGGTTGAAGCTCCAGCCTCTTCTACTAGAAACGTATAGCGTCTAATTTCAACAATTGCTGCTTCATTTTCTACCCGTGACAATCAGAGGTCCCACGTTATCACCAGTCTCTTCATTATGCTGTAGAAACAAACCAGATGAATCAAATTAATGTACAACCATTCATAGATTTGGCACATTTTATATATAATTTTATAGATATTTGACTGTGTGCATGTAATTCAATCAAATTATAATCGAACCTTGGCGTGGGAACCATCGCAAAAAGGGAACTAGAAAATGAACAATAATATGTTTGTATTGTATTAGACTTTTAAAGTAAAGGTAATATACGTGATAGCAGATACTACTATATTATAGTGTTTATTGTTTATTATGCTATCGGGAATAAATTGAAGGAATATATTTGACAATGTCAAGTTAATTGACATTCTTACTTTCTTGCTTCTCCAACAGCGGCAGTACACCTTCTTCTCTCCAATTTCTTCAATATCCACGGTGTCAACGACTTTGGGATTGTCCTTCTTAATAGTTTCATTTACTTTGTTGCTTTTTGGTTTTTTTGGTTGAGTTGTCAGGTGACGATACGTATAATAACTGGACCCAGCTATCAATGCAACGAGTGGGGTCAATGAAATCCATTCTTTAACTATAATTTTATCAGAATAATACGAATAAATTCCCTATAACTATGACCCTATACTATTTAATATTCGTATAATATACAATGTACATATATTATACATCATGTATATAGGCATAGGCAGTTCAACCCTGTACTTTATAATGTTCTTTGTGATCATAATAACTATGTACTGTACTAATAGTACAGGGTGTCCCAAAAGAACAGTAACACTATTTGAAGTAAAATAACTTTTTTTTTTGTGAACCGATTTTGTTGA
>JAIUND010002330.1:0-23353 GCA_034699125.1 Gisinianus flammeolus
AACAGCAATTCTGCTTCAAAGTAAACGCCTGTATATGCATTTTTGTTTGTATTTTTTGCCCAAGTGTGGCAATTTACCCTCCCGAAAATACTCACTTGGGCGACTGTGATTGGCAGCTATGCCCGTGTGTATTAATTGCGACAATTTTCCTCAATAAATACCCATATGAATAAAATTGTAAAACAAATTGCCAATTTAACAGGTGCAAGCAGATACAAAACAGATTTTCAATCAATGTCAAATACTGTCAGTGAACGACATGACCGTGTCACACGTTTCGTGTGTGTAAATAAATTATTTACTAAATAATATGACTTTCAGAATTCTGCATCGACATTTTATAATTACAAATTGGATTTGTTTGGTCCAAAAACGATCTCAGTTAAATTCCAGTTCTCGTCGTCAATTTCAGTTCTGCAAATCAATCTCTCTCTCTCTCTCTCTCTGTTGTTTTTTCGTCATAAAACTTTGAGGACAAAATGGGAAAATTTGTGTTTGCCTTGTTATTTCTGATGTTGCTGGTTGAGAATCAGAGAATTTGTTCAGGTGAAATTGAAGGAATACTATAGACATTTTAATTTTTAAAAAACTGACATCAATTTTTGCATCATTTCAGAGTTTATTTTTAAAATTATTTGATTCAAATTGATTTGTGAGTCTAAATTCTATAGCCAGTCCAGTAAAAGAGATTTTGTCGTCGGCGAGTCTGCTGGTAATCGGTGGACGAGAGGCAAATCTTCATGAGTTTCCATACCTCGTGGATTTAACTATTAAGTCTCAGCAGTAATTTCTCAGATCTAGTATAGATTCAATAATCAAAATATTTAAATGTCACTACTTAGGTAATTCCTTGTTGTCTTTTTTAATTTAGTTTCTGTGGAGGTTCAATCGTGTCTCCAAAGTGGATTCTGACTGCTGCTCAGTAAGTTAATTTATAAAAATTAATCCTCATTCCGTATCTAACTAATTATTACAGAACATCAACAAACGATATTTGCTTCTTGTACAACAGTTGTGCACTGAAGGATCCTAGCTTGTATACAATCATCGCTGGTGACCACAACAGATCGGATTCCGAAGGTCATGAGCATAAACGTCAAGTTCGTCGCATAATTGTGCGTCCCGACTACAATCCTTACACGTGAGCGTACACAAATAAATAAATCAACTCGCTCAGCCAACAAATTTTTTCAATGTCATTTTTTGAATAGTTGTAAAATTGAAGACTTTGATTTGATGTTTACAGCAAGGACAATGACGCTGCTCTCATGGAACTCGACACCGATTTGGTTATTCTTAAGAACATTGTTGACGTGGTTTCCCTTCCGCCGAAGGATTTCATCCCTGCTGGAGATTTAGTAGCCCTAGGTAATTTATTGTCGTCAATTCTGTGTAGTGTATAGTTGAAAATCCTTTCTACAGGACTATTTCATGTGTCTTTGAATTTTCATACGTCAAACTTCTTGCGTCATATATATCGTATGTTTTGCCTTAGGATGGGGATTGTTAGAACAGGTACAAGAATCCCAATCTGCCATCACAATCCATACAGCCTCCGTCTCCTTGGTGCCCACAGATGAATGCAATGAATTGTACAACGGGAAGATTTCATCCAACATGATCTGTGCCGGACAATACGGAAAAGTAAAGGGAGAATTCAAAACATTGCATTTTTCTATAGCTTGTCCGAATTCGAATTCGAATTCGAATCTTTTTTGATTTCAGGGCGTTTGCTTCGGTGACAGTGGGAGCCCTGGCATGTGTAACCTTGGAAACGGTTCAGTACAGTGTGGAATCGTCAGCTGGGTAAGACACCAATTAAAGTCTAAATGGGAAATGGGTTTCTCTTGTTGTTGCAGTTAATTTTCAATGAGAAGGAAATATTTTTAACTGTTGGCTTGAATTAAACTTTTAGGGATATTTCCGTTGTGCTCAAAATTTTCCTGGAGGTTGAACAAAATCTTTTAATGTGTTTCATATGCAATACATTAAAGAAAAATGATTTTCTAATGACATTCGTTTTTTTTTGTATTTCCAGTTTTTTCTCGAGTTTCCGAATTTCTGGACTGGATTCAGGAAACCATTGATCAAAGTCTTTGAAACTTTGAATAGGGAATGAAAAAAATTCTCAGCGTATTCATCTGAATACGCGGATCGTATTTTTTTGCATTCCAAATTGAATTATGAATTAAAAGTTCAATGAATATTTAAATCATATTACCTTTTCTCTGTGTGTTTCATACATATTCAATTCAAATTAAGAAAAAACATAAATTTGGTCATGATGAACGCTGAGTGGGTTCAAAATGTCGAATATCTCGGTTGTACAATCATTTCCAATATCAATCAATCTACCTGGGGGATGATGATGCATAATAACATCGTAACTATACGAGACAATAAAAAAGTTTGTGACTACTTGTATGGCCGTGAAATAAATAAAGTTGAGATTCTCGATAGAACAGAGCTAGGAAGTGTGGACGTATACATTGTACATGTGACGATGGAAAGATTAGACGAGAGGCAAACAACAACAGCAACAGTAGTAACAGCGGACTCTCACTCAGCGGTCAAGCATTGCACATTTGACGAAATTGCAGAGAGCTCAAACCGAGCATAATATTATTATTGTAGTTGTTGTCTTCATTTCTCAATCTTTTTCTTCTCTTTTTCTCTCTTTCTCTCCACTTCCGAGTTTAATGTTTCAATGCAGAGAGTTTTCCTACACTGTACTCTCCAACCGTAACCGTAACCGTGAGCGGAGTTGATATGGCAGTGAGAAGAGTATATAGCTAGCAGGAGGAAAGAGTCAGTAAGAAATAGTAACTTTCAAGATTAGTTTATACTGATGATGTTTACAACTAGCTCAGCAACTTCATAGGTTTCATCTTCATCTACTACCATCAGCATTCAGCATCGTAAAAAGAACAAACACACACACACATGCACACAAGCATATACATAAGATACATACAAGAACAGAACTCAAATCATATGAAAGTGGACGGAGAGCATTCAACTTTCTTTCTTCTCCTCGTCGTCGTCGTTTCCTTTCCTTGGAAGGTATTTTTTCATAGTTGACGTCTTGGATATTTGATTGTCCCTTCCTGTCCGTCCCCGTCTCTTTCCTCTCCTTTTCCTTGTGAATCCGGTCATTTTCCTCTATCTTTTCTATTGGAAACAGCAAACAGATAACAGAATGCGGGAAAACTCTTTCTTTCTTTCTCTCTGACGGCATTTATATCACAATCTTCACAAAACTTTTTTGAGATCATAAAATTATTCAGATGACAATGCAAAGACGGAATATGTAAAAAAACGTATACGGGAAGACTCAAGGTTGAACACATAAAAGTACAAAAATTATATAGAAAATTAAATAAATAAATGCAACATTTCCTGAGTTATTTTATTCTCATAGGAGAAGGAAAAGCAAAAAATTATAAACAATTGCTTCCAATCCAATGTTCTAATGAATGAAGGTCATGCAATTTTTTTGCGCCTCATCTCCAGCCACAAACCAAAATATCCTATGCTTTATGCACGCAAACTGACAATTTTCGTTATAACTCCATCGGTTCTTTGGACAAGCAAAATTTTGTGGGGAGAAAGTCGGGGATTTTGAATTTTTTTGAAGTTGAGATAGTACATATAATAATTGACAGCTTTGCACTCACCGTAAGGTCAAACTGTTCATCATTGTTTGTTTGTTTCGTATGTGATTTGATGTGTGTGAGAGTGAGTGTTGCAACTGTGAGGGTTCTCGAGTTTCTGCTAGTTCCAGATGAGATGGAGCTCACTTTTCCTTTGTAAGTACATGTGATGGTGAAAGGACTGGGCGGAGGGGGGGAGAGAAAGAAGATTCGTCAGATTTGGCTTGAGTATATGAGCTGGTGAAAAATATCAAAACACTTTGGGAGAAGGGCAAAGTGAGTGTGAGGAGTGTGGAGAAACTCTTTGAGGAAAGGAGGTTGGCTGTAAGCAGGACAAGATCAAGAGATGATAAACAATTCTGGTCAAGTAGAGACATTCTCATAAAGGATGAGGTGAAAACTTAATGGCAATGACTTCGATAAATCTTTTGTGTGCTTTGATTTTTTTCCTTTATCTTTTTCTCTTTTTGGAAAAACCCTTCGCTCAACTCTCTCTCTCTCTCTGATTCTTTCTTTCTTCCTCATTCTCTTGCTTTATTTCCGTCTGTTCCTCGTTTTCTTTTTCCTCTGGGTGAAAGTCTCAGTGAAAGGAATCACACAGTGAGAGACATTTTGCCACTAACAAAACTTTTCCACAAATATTTTGTCCGTCTTCCTCAAAAACTATATGAACCAATAAGAATGGAATATCCGAATATCTGTATCCACATCCACTAGGCAGAGCTTTTATTCCCTTTCTCTGTATTACAGACATCAACAATGCTCTATCTTATTTTTTATTTCATTCCTTCGCCTCTTCACAAAGTCCTACATAGATATTTATCTATAAAAATATGTGCCAACTCTCTCTCTCTTTCTCTCTTTCTCTCTCTCTTTCTCTATTTAGAATGTGGACCGTCTTTGACACAAAACACATACGCGCACAAAAAACAACAACACAGTATTTATGAAGCTCACCAGAAAAAAAACGCATCCATCATGAAGTCAGAGGGAGAATATTGCGGAATTGTCGAACGTTCTCTCGTCTCCTTTACTTGTAAACTCACCCTTTATACGTGTACAAGAGGAAATCATGTGTTGTGTGTGTGCAGTCCTACTCTCCCACTATTTGTCTGTACGGACCATCTAAACGGCTTGTAGTCTCCGAGGAAAAACTCGACTGAGCAAGCAAGCAAGCACGTTCGAGCCGTCTCATGAATTCATAATAGAAAAAAATTGAAATTTTGCCGTGGGTGACGACAACGGTGTGTACACTGTGTAGAGATACTATCCGTACGTACAAGTAGGCTCCACAAATATAGAGACTTTTCCATGTAAGTAGTTATGTTGCATGCATATCGTACAATCTTTTAAATCTGAGACATACCATGTTTTTTTACTTAGTCAAAATAAAACAACAAATACTGATACGAATGCTGATATTTATAAAGGGAATGCTGGAATGCTGGAGAAAGCAGTGCAGCAGCAGTAACAGCAGCAGACAAGTTGAAAAGAGAAAAAAGAGTAAGTACTTTGGAATTCAATATTTTGCAAAGGAAAAACAGACCAACATATCACACACACTCAAAATGTCTCCTGTCAAAATGGCTAAGTGCTCAAGATACAGATGAGGTTTCCAATTTAATATCTTTTATTGATGTTTTCTTGTTTGAAAAACTATCTCATGTTATTTCCCTGTCAAATAGTCAAATACCTGTCCAATAATTAACTGGGAATGAATTCCAGTTGACAATTTTCAAAAGTTTCGTCTTGCTGAAGTTTTTCTTAGTTTCTTACTTTCAATTTGAATTGGGAATGATAAAAAACAGTTTACAGCCGAAAAAATTGAACAAGTATTTTTATTTTTGTACATTTTCAATTTAATGTAAGGACATTGTTCTAGTTTCAAGAACATGAAAAGTAAAGTTGATTCTACTTATGTTTGAGTCGTTTGAGAGAGGCAGAGAGCAGTCAAATGGAGAATGTTTTGATAATAATATCATCAAATGTACAAAGGGATTCTTTTTGGGGAATTTGTATGTAGACACAGTGAGAATAAAAGAGTCATTTATTATTGTATAAATGATTGGACTGGTGTAATCGGTTGGGTGTTGGAGGGATATCAAACAAGAGAACGGAGAATGTCATGAATAAATTTTCAGGTTCATCAAGTAGCTATCAAACGATGTGACTTATTCGTCCATGAGTGTGCTCTATGCCTAAGTATAACAGTATAGCAGAAACAGAAGCAGTATCAGTAGCAGCGGAACAAAGTAAAAAAGATAAAAAAAAAGAAGAGATCTTTCTGAAAAAAAGCCAGGAGGTTGGGATTCGGAGAGGCGATTTACATGGAGATACAAAACTACCGACAAGACAAGGAAATTTTCGGAGAATGAGATGAACATCTCGTTCTCTCTCACTCCCTCTCATCTTATTATCTTATGTATGGCTATATGTATGTCCGTTTTTTTCCTTACTCCTGGCAACTGCTACTGCTGCAGATACAGCCCAAGTAATAGCCAAAGCAAAAGTTATATATGTATCTGTGTACTATTTTGAATGAGTTTATTGTCTCTCTAATGGCACTTAGACTGGGGAATATAAAGAGAACCCCAAGAAACCGGGAGGTCAAGAAAAGAGTTGAAGTCCAATCAATCAAAGTCTGGTAATGTTTTGTGAAGCAAAAATATATATTTTTATGGCATTTGAAAAGAGGGAAAGAGAGAGCGACAGAGAGAGAAAGAGGAAGAGAAAGAGTAGGGTGTAGTTGTATAGTTTTGTTGAGGAGGGTGGAATAGAGAGAGAGAGAGAGAGAGGGAGAGAGAGAGAGACGGAACACAGAGGCTTTCATAGTGAAGACAATTTGGCAAATGCATTCCTTGCTTGACAGCAACGCCTTCTGCACCATTCGCTTGGCTAGCTTCTGAAAATGAAGGAAGTAGGGTGAATTTGTGTTTTCTTCTATATATCGTACTCCTTGCTCCTTGTACATACACTGTACAGTTGTACACATACACATACAGTGAGGATCCAAATCCAAAAGCTGAAGGAATCTGGGTAGACACGTACAAAGTTAGGATTCTAAAAAGAAATAACCCACACCTCCCCGATTCTCTCTCGTCTCCTCCGAGAAAAACTACAGATATCCCATGCATGCCGTCTGTATAAAATAGATTGTATAGAGATGCAGTGTAGTGAGGACTATAGTACAATACAAAATCCATCCCAATACATATCGTATACATATCGTACAAATAGTATGTGTACGATATATGTATGTGTATACAAAATAAGTCGTATTATGAGGATGGTTTGGAGTCTGGATAGTGGTGAGGAATACATGACGAGACAACAGAGGGAAATAAGTCCAGAAGAGGCCCATACTGGTGGAAGGAACTTAAAGAGCCCAACTGGAATGATGTGACTCTGTAGACTCATTTACTATGTCCACCGTTTCCAAAAACCTAATTTCAACACTGTAATAGTACACAGCAGTTTCTTTTCCCCTTTTCCCTATTTCCCCACACGGTCTCTCTCTCTCGCTCTCACTCTCTCCTTCTCTTTCTCCCTCTCACTCAGTATCTCTTCTCCTCTAAATACAAATACACATTTTTCTCTCACCATCTTGGACCTTGACTTGAAACACACACAAACACACTAAACACAGACTTGTTTCTTTTTTACAAATTCAAGTCAGAAAGTGCGTGAGTTCCAAGTACAGACTTTCTATAGTGACTTTCAAATGAAATGTTTTCTCTCCTGTTTTTGTTTATTTATTACTTTTATTATTGTATGTATTCAACAAAACTTTAAAACTTATCTTTCCCAGACAAAATTAGTTTAAAAAATGTTTCCTGTACTTACCTATACATACAGTAGGTATAAACTGTAAGAAGGGATGAGATGAAGCGAGTAAGGGAAAAGCAGTGGATATGTACACTTGACTATATTTACAATTTACAATTTCAAGTGTGCATTTATGTACAATGTTGTGTAATCCGTTTTGTACGTATATTTAATAGTATTTAGTCGTTTTACGGGAGGCTCCTCTTGCAAATGCTATTGGAGCATTGAAATGAGGAAATGAGAGAGAGAGAGAGAGTGTGTGTGTCTGTTGTGCATGCATGTATGGAGTGCTTTGATAAGTTTGATGTAAATCGAAGAAAGAAACTTCAATCACTTTTCTTTTTGTAGTCTAAAAGGATTCCGGGACTGAATAAAGTTATTATGAAAAGAGCAAGGAAGAGACTTCCTGTGTACAATGTAGAACCACCAGTAGCAGTAGCAGCAGAGGTACCCGTACGGTTTACTATCTATACTACTACATAAATTACTATGTGTACGTACGTACAACTATGTTTCTTTAACTCTTCTCCCTCGTTGAAAACATCATCATCAACATCATCATCATCATCGAGGCAGAAGCTTATTCATTCAGATGTGTAGCCCGAAATTGAATGGGAAGTAGTTATTATGTGAATAGATATTCACTTGCATATATTCAACTAATCTCTAGAAACCTTTCGGCAGTCGAAAATCCAAACTAAATATGTATAGTAAGTATAGATACATATCCACCGATATGGCCTGTAAATATAGGTACGTATTACGTATAATGTTCAAGGCAAAGGCAAGTGAAAATGTGAAAATCTCAGAGTCTATTACAAATTCTAATGAAAATATACGAAATAAAACTGTGAGTTTTCAATATAGAGCTCAGTTTATCTCATCGTCGTCAAGTCGGAAGATTCAAGTACATGTACAAACCCCTTTTCAATGTTTTGTCACTTTTGACTTGACTCGATCGGGGAAAACTCTCACAACTGAATCATGAAGAATATACCTACACTCTCTGTCTGTCTGTTGTCAAGTAAAATTCATTGAGGGTATATATATTTTATGCATGTTCATGTGAGCACACAGTCCGTTTCTAACTTGAAAATTTCTTGTTCTTGTACATTTTTGCCATTGCTGTGCCTCGTATTTTGCGTGTAAAAATGTACATGTAGAGTAAGAAGCTAAACTTTAGGTATATGAGGCAGATGTGTTGATTTTCTCTCTCTCCTCCTTTCAAAGATTTCCAACTTTCTAAGACTTCACTGGGGACCTCTTTGAAGCTGTATAACAAAGACAGGAAGGAACAGTGAGGGGATTTCGGTTATTTCCAGCCGATGATGATGACCCGGTTGGTTATCCACACATATCAAAAATGAACTTGTTTTTTTAGGTGATTTGTCGAACGAAAGATTATAAATTCATGTAAGAAAACTGTATGTATGTTTTTTGATGAGTCGGAAGAGAGAGAGAGAACTTGTGCAAACGTTGATTATCGGGCAAAGTCTGCTCAAAAATAATAGTGATAGATCCTGACTGACAAAGGGCGGCTTTTCAAAATTCAAAAAATCTCTACATTTAGTTCTCAATCTGAACATCTGTCATTCAATTTCAATAGTTCAATAGGAACATTATTAGTAATTAGATCATTGATCTGTTTGTTGACTCATGAAATACTTTTTTTGTGTATACATATTATTTATGGGAGCAATAATTACCTTTTAATTATATCCAGTGTTTCATCATCCATCCCAGTGGGGTTTTCTCGTTCATCGCTAATCACTTCCTAAATCACACTGCGTATATGTGTGTATGGAAATTTCACGATAACAATCATCATCACCTTCTAGTGTCTCGTGTGTCTCTCCGGTTATTATCTTTTTTATACCGAAAATTGGTACTATAAGAAAAGGTTAGTGAAATTCATCATTCATTGGTACAAAGTAAAAAACGGAAATTATGTGGGTGCGAATCATTGTGGATTTTGAATATGTACATGTGATTGTGACCTCATTTACTTTGTTCTTTTCATTACTTCTTAACTTAACTTTGTGGAAAATTATTTATGTGTTAATTATTATTCAGGGAGGCGAAACCATGGAAAGTGTAATGAATAGACTTCGGAATACGGTGACTACTGTAACAAGTACCGTTTCGCAATTGAGTGCTGTACTTCCTGGAAATCCTGTGACGAGAGAATATGAAATCGAAAATCACATTGCGAGTGCTGGACCAGGTAAATAAAAAATATATGCATCAAAAAGTACATACATGAATTGGCTTTTACAATGGAGCAATTTTTAATTTGTCTATGTTAATGTGTAGGTCTATTGTGGAAAGTCTACTCTGGTTATAAGAAGAGCACAAAGCAGGCAGCTGCAATATTCCTTTTTGAAAAGAGACTGTTAGATAAATGGAGCAAACGAAATCGGGATATTATGATTGAAATTTTGAAAAAAGGCGTACTTAACCTTACCAAATTGAAACATCCTCGAATTCTGACTGTTCAACATGCAATGGAAGAATCAAGGTAACAGATTGATCTTTTTAATAAGCGACTGATGACGAGTAATGAATCTTAATAAATGGACTTATTGTTAGTTGACGGTATGTATCTGTTTTTATGACATGTATATATAGAGATTCGCTCGCTTTCGCAACAGAGCCCGTGTTTTCATCGTTAGCAAACGTATTAGGATTCGTGGATAATGGACCGGAACCTCCGAATAGTAATCTTAAGCAGTACAAATTACATGAAATTGAAATTAAATATGGTCTTCTTCAGGTATAGTGCTAGTTTTGTTCAACATAATACACTTTTTATCGTTACTTGTATACTGTTGTTATGTACATGGTCTATATTTCTTTGTTCTTCTACAGGTTTGCGAAGGGCTAAAATTCCTTCACAATGATGCAAAAATGTTGCACGGAAATATTTCTCCAGAAGCGATTGTAATCAATGAACAGGGGTCTTGGAAGATATTTGGTCTAGACTTTGCCTTGCAATCCACAAATCCTACTGATGTAATTTTTTAAATTCCATATTTTTTCTTTAAATTGAAAGGAGGAATAAATTGTGCTTAAATGAAGACTTTTTTGCTATTATTTATACAGCCAACTCCACGGTGGACTTGTAAAGAGTACGACCAGGAAGCGCATGCAATTACACAACAACATTTGGACTATTTAGCTCCTGAATTTGTTAATTGTTCGTGTTCTCCAGCTAGTGACATGTTTTCGTTGGGAATGTTGACTTATTCTGTATTTAATGAAGGGAAACCTTTGGTGCCAAGCTGTGGAAATTGGCATACCTATAGACAAAATCTTGCAACGGTTAGTATTTACCACACTTAAATATTAAATAATTAAAGTAAAAAAAACCTAATGTCTGGACCAAGGTTTTATTTGTTAATTTTCATTTCATTTTACAGTTTAGAACATTGTCTGAATCGTCTTTATTTTGCGTGCCAAATGATTTGAGGACGTTCGAAAAGAAATTATTAGAATTCACAGCCGACCATAGGCCGGATGCACATCAATTTTTAAAGCTTGAATTTTTCCACGATGAAGGCGTAAAAACACTCGAATACTTGGATTCTTTATTTCAATGGGATAATTTACAAAAAAGTAAATTCTACAAAGGACTCTACGAAATATTACCAAAATTACCGCAACGTGTCAGGGTTCACAGGTAATTACTCTGTATATTTTAGTTACGAGCTCATATGAAAAATGGAAAAGATTTACCTTGTTCTTATACCTATAATTTTGTTTTGTTCAGGGTTGTTCCATGCTTGGCTCAAGAGTTTGTAAATCCAACAATGGTCCCTTTTGTTCTCCCAAATGTTCTTAAGATCGCAGAATGGTCATCAAATGAGGAATATGTGCAGCATATTTTACCTCAATTAAGAATAGTTATGAAGCTCCGAGAACCCGTTCAAGTAATACACGTTTGGTGTAAAAAGGCATAAATTATGTATAGTGTCATTCCATGAATTAGTATTAATTGTATCATGATTTCTTTGCTTTTTTATAGATATTATTGATATTTATGAAATACATGGAACTTCTTTTGCAAAAAACTCCAGCGGACATAACCAAATCTGATGTGTTGCCTCTCATATACGGATCTCTTGAGTCAGAATCCACACAAGTGCAAGAACTCTGTTTGCACATTATTCCTTCGTTTGCTTCTCTTATCGACTACTCTGCAATGAAAAATTCATTATTTCCAAGAATTCGAAAATTATGCATTACCACACAGAGCTTATCGGTATATACTTGTTTTTACTTTGACATCAAACTCAGTTAATGTCTGCATTTTAAAGTATTCATGTTATTAATTTTGTCTTTTCAGGTTCGCGTGAATTGTATACTTTGTATTGGAAAGATTTTAGAGCATTTCGATAAATGGTTGGTCATGGATTTTGTACTGCCATTTTTAATGGAAATCCCTTCTAGAGAACCCGCTGTAATAATGGGAATCATTGGTAAAACAATTGATTTTGAATTCAAATGCTCTAACTACAGTACAACTTAAGTTCTTCTATGTGAAAAAACTCTTGAACTTTGTCTAAAATGTTTTCTATTTTTTTTAAATGTAATAGGAATTTACAAACTGACCGTTTCGCATCGAAAACTCGGAGTAACAAAGGAAGTGATTGCGACTAAGGTTTTACCATTTCTTTTTCCTTTGTGCATAGAAAGTGGACTATCGCTATCTCAGTTTACAACAATTATGAGCTTCATACACGAATTAATTGCTACTGTTGAGACGGAGCAGAAAGCAAAACTGCAAGAAGTTGGTGCTATTGCCAAAGAACAATTGTAAGTTATCAATAATATTTAGTTGATCTATGCCAATTCATTGTAATTTGCTTGTAGATTTGTACAACCATTCAAAATAATTCTATAATTGCTCATTCATACTTTTTATTTTCCTAGAAGAACTGAAACTATAGTACAGCCTGATTTTGGTGGGAGTTCTAGTTTTGATGCAATATTTGGAGCAATATCATTAGATAGTAGTAATGATAAGAATAATTCTCCTGCAACAGCAGCTAGTAATGGCTCACCTTACTCCACGTAAGTCCCATGCTTTATTGCAACTTTCTACATTGTTCTTAATATGGCTATTGAAAAAAATTATATTTATTTAATTTTACTTGTACAGGAATTCCATTTTACCTATGTCTCAACCATCGAAAGTTACCCCAAAGGAAACTAGTCGTCAACTAACTAGTCAGCCCAAAGATCTCACCAGCTCCCTAATAAATACGAATTTACAACAAATGCAAATAAATAAATCCTTTTCAATGGAGGGTATGCAACAGTCACCACGTGGTATGAATAATACCACAATGCCTCTCCAACAGGGTCCTCCTGTTTATGGTAATGGACAACCGTCTTTCCCTATGAAAATGCCAGCTTCCATATCCATACCGAATGCATTACAAATGGGCTTGAGTACCAATCAATTTTCTAATACCGGTGGAGGATCTTCTTCCTCCTCCTCCATATCATCTGGGCATCCACAGCAGATGATGTCAGCATTCCAAAATCCTTCTTCACTGTCTTCTTCAAAACAACCAATGAACTCTTTTATGAATTTCAATAGCATTCAAAGCCCGAATCAAAATCAAAATCAAAATCAAGACTCCAGTGTGAAAAAACTATCGCAACGGGATATTGACGACTTTTTGAGTTAGCGTGTGCTCTACGTAAATGGTGTATTTCCATACACCAAACTATACTTTGGTTTCATTGCAAGTATTATTCTTTCTCACCATCTACCTACCTACACATATCATTTACTTTTACTGTTGCCGAGTGAGTGTGATTCCAACTGTTTCTGTGATTGTCGTTTATTTAGTTAGTAACTAATCGAATAATCGTTGTAGAATCAATTTATTGTCTAGTTAGTTTGAAAAGAGGCGCGGAACAAATACAACTAATTTCATTTAAGTTACATATACACAACACTTTAGCTTGACAAGTGGAAATTGAAAGCCTTCGACATTAATTAATTATTTTCAAGTGGAATTTAATCATTAATCATTTGCATCAACGCAAAGGCCTATGTCCATTTTGTACTTCATTTACTTACCAGTAGAAATTTCAACGCATTTCTGAAATAAAAAAACGCTTTTCGACAGCTATCGTGTGACCTTGAATTTAAGTGAACTCCTGAGGTGTATATAATTTCTTCGTATTTTAATTGACAGCTTAATGGAATTTCCAGTGTCAATTACATAGAAGCGTAAATATTTTTCGTACAACAAGAATAATTTCATTTTATTGACATGAATATTAAATAGATACTGTAAAATGGTGTAACAATAATAATGGTGCGAAATGTAATAGTTGAATAGTTAATTGATTGATCTCAATTGAGAAAACTCCATGCATATATATACCAAGTACCAAAAAAACTAGAGAATGAATTCGTTCAATATTTCAATGGACACATACATAAGTAAATACCTTTCAATAATGCATAGGCCAGCTATATATGGGAAAAAATCAGTTTACAAGTATTTTTGTGTGAATTAAATGATGTCAGTTGACGACAGTATTCTTATTTGGTTATTGTATTTAGTTGGTTCTTGTTGATTAAGTTGATTGTTGTTTTTGTCAAGTATGAACATGGACTTGATAATTTGAACTAAATTTTAGGATGATGGAATGATTTTATTTTTTATTACACGCCTTATTACGCAAATACATTGCGTGAATAGCAACTATAGGACTAGACACAATATGGTGTAATTTCCAAAAACTTGGGAGAGAATCACAATAGGAATGATGAATATAAGGATGAAATAGTTATGTTTACATACAAATATGAATAATTTTATTATTTATATTTGTTATTATTTAATCTTATTAAGGTAGTTTAAAACTACTAGTTTTAACTTTTAACGTCTTTTAAACCTTGTGAATCACAAGTTGTGATAATTATGATGTATTTTATACATAACATTAGGTATTTAATGGTAATGGACAAGGACACACAGAGTATGATTGCAATTTGACATATGCAAATTATATATAGTGATATAATGGATTATTATTATTATTAAAAACATGGTAAATTTACAATGAAGGGCAAATGTACATGATATTGTATAATGTATTTTGACTTTCTCTCTCTGTCTGTGTGTGTGTCTCTGACTGATCGTGAGTTATTTCATATTTATTAGTCTTCTTCGTATTCCTCAGCATCGAGAGGCTCTTGTCCAGAACTCACAATTCGGAATGTTTCCAAAAATTCATTCAAATCAATTCTTCCATCTTTATTCATGTCCATGCTCTTGGCCATCTCTAACATTTGTTGACGAGGGATCGGTCCTGAGGACAAATGAGTTCCAAGAAGTTCACACGCATCCGAAAATTCCTCCATTGATATGTACCCTAAAAAAAAATCCATACATGAATGTACAATGAATAAAAATTCAAGAAAATGTGTCCGTAAGAAAAAATATACTTGCACAATTTTCCAGAAAATCAATTTGATATTTGTATACCTGAGTTGTCTTTGTCAATAATTCGGAAAATAGCTTCAAGATTCGACTTATTACGGTATAAAACTTCTGCCACTGTCACATCCTCCTGCGAAAAAAAAAGAAAGAGTTTAAGCATATATTACTTGTGAGAGATTGCACTCTTGCTGCTTCACAGATTCTAATGAAATTTCAAGGAGTTGCTGTGTGTGTACTTCGTGAGATGTATTTGCCATATCTTCTTGAAAAGTACTTTGGTACTTGACCATTCCCGAGCTGGAATCCAAATCCGCCAATCGACTTCTCAAAAGTCTCCAAGGTAGCCTCAAGTTGGTTCCCTTCTCCAATGCGACACACCAATCGCTCACACTCACCAATCCTAAAAAAAATAATGTTCATCAGTGTTTTCCGTTCAAACTTTCATCTACAAATGACAAATATATGTATGTACAAGTTTTCCTTTTGGTGCAACATGAGTTAATTATTTATTTATATACATGTGTACTCAATATGCGTAAGTTGTTGGTTACACACAATACTACAATTACAAATTACACTGCAGATATATTTTCTCACTCTTGTCATTTCGGACACATGTCCTCAAAAACTTTCCTGGATAGTCATTAAGTCACAGTAGTGCAAACTTGTACATGCAGATTTTCGTATCCATGAAACCCTAAACTATATTTAATTAGATTCAACCAAGAGCTGCACACTTCATTCTTCATTCTATCCCTACCAATCACCTTGATGAGGATTCCGGTCTAGTAGATTAGATTGAACAGCAGACACAAAAGTTGTTTGTTTGTTTGTACAACTACTGAGCAAAAACTAGCAAAATATGATCAATCATTTACAAATTGCCGGTTCCTTGGATATGACGGATGAAAGACAAAATGAAAATCGATTTTTCCTATACTAAAATTGTGATAAGACTTCCGCTCCAGCAGCCCACATAAATACACACACATTTCGTATTGTCCTCCCAATGAGAACAACAAGAATATACATATCTGTATTTGCTAATGAAAACGAGAAAGTTGCTGAATGAATGCTCGCTCAGAATAGTTGTTACTTATTAAAGTCATCCAACTAAATTAATTTAACAAGGAAATACTCAGACACATTGAATTTGAATATGTTTCTAATAATAACAAATTTATTTTTGTAACTCTTTGAGTGCACTCAATTTCCAGTCAAATTTACTGTGGAAAAGTATACACAAAATGTATACTGTGAAAAAACGAAAACCTAACTCAACCATTTATGCTTCCTATTTCATTACAAATCCTTTATGTATATAATTTTCTAAATTGTATACCATTAGATTAAATTGTGTGAGTATATGTACGTACCATTGCATTTTTTGTCTAATTCCTTGAAAAACTGTAGAATTTGATCCTGTCGCTCTTGAATTCTTGATTTAAGTTCTTTGAGGGCGGACGCTTCCACTAAACTCACTCGTTGACGAATCGTCATGTTTCTTAATTTCGGTGTGGCTGCATTAAACTGAACGAAATAGGGCTCTATTTTTGAAACAAAGAGAGGACAATTTCATTACAGATATTAATGGCATTTTGACAGAAAATTGAAACAAAAGAAATGATTGAATGTAAAGCTGTGCTTCATACCCAATGGTTCCAATGGACCCCCAATTAATTTCACGTATGCTCCTTTATTACTCCCTTCCTCATAGTAATTGGACGCGGAGAAGACTGTTAGACACTGAACATTCCCAATCAAGTTGAACCATATTTAATGTTTTTCATTGACTCTACATTTTAATATTGAATATATCTGGAAAGAGTGAATTGAGTACAAAAATAGACCTTATTGTTGTGCATGAATTCGTAGCCATCCGGTTTACATTCATGAGATCGAATGAGAAGTTGTAGTCCATGACGTTCGAGTACTTTGTCGGTCACGTCTACTCCGAAATAGCTTCCTCCACCACGGAAAGTATTTGGACTACATCCATTTCCGTTCTGCGGGTCACTCCATAAAATATCAAGCACCTGAAAAGTCAAATATTGTATTGTTCTCTCCGTCTCTGTTATTCTCTCCCATTAAGAGAAACTCATAGGTTACCCTCGTTCAACTTGCAAAATTGCGAGTCTCGTCCTCGTGTAGTCTACTGTACATGGGTTAAAAAAACAAGACAAAAAGCTTCCTAATGCACATGTCAGTTATAATCAGCACTCGCAGAACCATATACAAGGCTTCATAATGTAGCCCAGTAATATTTAGATACTCATATACATATGATCTTTATGCACTCGGAAAGCAAAGCCTCGTATTTCTCTCTTAATTGGTCGTTCCAAAAAGGTTAGCTGAACGGATCAAAGCGTAACTTTCATTTCACAAAGCACCATTAAGGACATTCTTTTCCATTATGAATATTGCACTAAAGAAAATGAAAAACAGCTGAGACTCCAACATTCTCTCTCTCTCTCTCACACACACACACACACACACACACACAAAGGAAACGATCAAGGTACAAACAATGTCAACTGACACTCACTAAAACGTCAGATTTCACTACTCGGAATGTACGATCCCGATTTTGTGTAACAATGATTTACAATACACAAAGTCAAAAACATGAATCTCAAAAGAAACAGACAATGTCTGTACATTCAACATTTGGGGAATTTCTCGAGTGCTTGAAACATGAAGAATTTTCAGGCATTACTCATACAAAAATACATACATGTCATTTTCATTTTCATTTTCATTCTCCATTCATTCCGACTATTGTAGGTGTATACGATTACTTTGCCTGGCAATCTAAATGAATATGGAGATTTGTGTCACACGAGAAAAAAAGGAAGAAAAGAAAAAGTTGTTTTGACTTCTTTGACTCTTCCCATCTGTACAGAACGTGCACGCCCAGTCTTTCAAAAGTGAAAGAAAAATCATGTTCAGCACTTTTTGAATGACGTGTGATGTACTGCAAGAGATCTCAGTTGTATAAATATTTTAAGACTACTCACCGTAATGCTTGACTGTGCAGACTCCAAATACAGGACAAAAGTTTTTCTTATCAAGTCAAGAGAGTCCTGAGTCGTCGTCTGTATCTGATACTTTCCTTTACCGACAGACGGAGAGAGAAAGTCAATGTGACGGCTAATATCAGTTAGGGAAAAAGAGACAGCTCGTCTGCTTCACAAACTTTCTATACGTTTAAACAAAAAATCTACAAGACGAGCGTCCTCAAAGCGTATGCATTCCAATTCATATGGAATTTTGATTCATGCAACAAAAGAGTATGAACACGTGGATATTGCACTATATATATTTTGTAAGGATGAGATTTCATTTTGAGAAGGAGAAAGGAGCATAATCGAGACGCAAGTCAATCGAAATCGAAAGGAATAACAATGTCTCGATGTTTCTTTGTGTGTATGTTTGCAAACAATAGACCATCAAATGTAGTTGATAGTGATAATTCAACTGAAGGCGTATAAAAATGCTTGATTTCTTGCATCGTCCTCTGTGTGTAGTCGACCATGCGATATTTATGGTAGGTAAAAGGCCGTGTTTACATACCTGGCTGCGAAACCTAAGCAAATGCCGTCATATATTTATGTATAAAATCGTTTGTCGTTTTTCGTTTTTAGGGAGCGGAGCTCCCCTAATGAAATGGCAAATATCCGTCCGTCCGTCCGTCCGTCCGTCTGTCTGTCGGTCCGTCCTTTCCCACGATAACTCCCGAACCGTTTAAGATTTTTACTCCAGGTTATTTCCTTTGTCCTTTTGTTGGGTGAAAGACAGGATGAGTTTGGAGATGGGCACAATCGGAATACCCGTTTCGGTTTTATGCGGGTTTTTTCGGGGTGTGTGACCTGTTTTTCCCATAGTTTTCGTTATTTAATGATTCCGGGGAAACACATCACGAGGAATCCGAATCCTAAGTCAAATTCCGAGAAACCCGAATTCTAATCCCTGATTCCGGTTTTTTACCGGGGATTTGGAGCCATAAACAAATTCGTTTGATTCCCGGATAAAAAATCACGAGGAATTTCCTGGCCATGCCTACAATTCCCCGGCCATGCCCTAAAATATTTTATTATGCTCCGCTCCCTTTTGTGTACGTACACTGTGTGGACACGGATATTTGTGCTTGGGTACGGTTCAACTGGAAGCTGGAAATATTGTGAACTCTCTGTGGGTCCCCTGAAACGCTCCGAGTTCTCGCTACCTCATTCCCGTAAATGTTATGTGTGTGTGTGTTTGTGTGTGTTATTCAACTTTTCTTCCAGAACAAGGTGTACATATTTGAAAGCAAGTTACACAATAAGTTTCCTGTACGTTCGCCGTAATTCCGCTCATGAGAGAGAAAGTGAGAGAGATGGGACCAAGACAAATTTAAGTTGGACGGGGAAGGAAGATTAGTCAACTTCAACGTCAACTACATATCGTATGTAAGGACCGAGATGCGCACATGGAGACGTATGCAAACATATGTCATCGTCATCACCTTTGAGTAAAGTGTATCAAGTGTAGGATAACGTAAAATTGTGACAGGAATGCCGAGAGTACAAAATATGTAATGACTCCTATTCATTCCTATTTCTATTCCTGTATCTCATTTTTACCTCCCCTCTACTTTCTACACAACTATACAGCTTCTATCTTGTACACTCTGCAGGAATACTGTAAAAATAAACCTTGACGACAAAATTTCTTTATGCAAAACGAAATTCCTGGATATTTAGTTGAGGACATTTATATCCTTTTTCCAAAATTTTCTCTTGAGAAGTCTCCACTTTCAAGACAGGATATATCGTAGCTTTTCATTCGTTTGTATTAAATAAATTTTTCTTGAGAGATTTATCTCATCTCTCTCTTTCTCTCTCTTATCACAATTTTCCTTGGGATATCCACTTGACTATACGTACGTTTTTTGTGCTGGAAACGGCATTCTTTTAATCTCTGCGGTTCAAAATGGTTTGAGCGATTTCATTAAAAATCTAAACAAATACTGGATTAAAAAGCGGTGTAACCATGGTTTTATTCAAAAGTTTATACTGGAACAGAGAGAGCTACAGGCGCTCCAATTGCAAAGTTGTAGCAAATAATAGAGAGAATGTGGGAGTGCATGTAAACTTGTAATTTATGAACAAATAGAAGAATAACTAATCAAGTTTGACGACTGGAAATGTCTGACATGAAATTAAGGGGGATGGATATTTTAGTTATAGTGAGGAGTCGGAAGCGGAAAGAACATGAACATGAGAGGCGGAAGATGCGAGTCAGAGTCAAAATGTGAGTGAGCGTGAATGATTTCTCGTGCATGTTCATCAGGTTCAGGGGTATGTAATTAAGTTTGAACATGGAACAACCGTCGCCTCACAATCAACGACACAAATAACACGTCAAACTTTTTTCCTGTGTAGAATCCAATGGAGAAACGTCATTGGGGAAAAGTAAGGAGAAAGTCGTGTGGAGGCTCAATCAACCACTTGCTACTTTGCTATACAGATATTAGAAATGCCCTGCGAGTCAACCAGATGAATTAATGACTAAATTATTCATGGAGGAAATTAAATTACATATTGGAAAATGTATCATGATTTGAACAAGTTTTCCTTGATATGTCTTCATTCATTGGTATAAAAAAAAAGAGGTTAGGAGATCAGAAAAAAGGAGATAACCTCCGTCTGGTTAAATACGAAAATTGCCTATAATTCATCTACCAAACATATTATAATGATACACAAACCAAAAAACTTTTCAGTTGTTGACTTCCTAACTAGTTCAACATTCAGTTATCCCTTCATTAAGCTGGAGGTGAACTCATTTTTTTTCCTTCTAACTTATAAACATGGAGAACATAGATAAATCAGATTGACAGAAAAACGTGGTGTAAAAACTTTTTATGAGGTCGGCATAAAAAAAACGCATTATTGTATCAAGTAATTAAATTAATCATGACTGATGTGGTGACCAGATTGTGGGACAATCAGATGAGGCAAGCTTTTCATGAATGTAGCGGCACAAATACAGATACAAATCACAACAAGTAGATATCTTTATTTTTATCTGTATCCAATAAAAAAAAAGCCGAGATTTATTTATGCTATGTTTGCTTGCACATGGCGTCTATTACTTGGAAACCAATTTGTTTGTACACTTTTCAATGTAAATGTATAAAGTTATGCATGGAGACCTCAATCGATACTGAACAAAAGCTTGTTCACAGTTCACCTTCGAGGCAATCACATCTCAGATTTACAAGTTACTGCTTACTGCCATCACATTCAACCATACGACATGTCGTACGTTTTTTTACAATGTACAAAGGTCACCATCCACCCATAGCTATACCAAATAGTACATATTGTGTACGTATTGTGCATGTTTTTATGACCTGTAATCCCGTGCGTAGACCAGAGGACTCCATGGAATATTTATGTGATGAAATGAAATGGTACGATATATATAGTAAATCCACAAACTGTACCTGTCGCCATTCACTGCTATGACCTGAAGTGTACAAATCTGCAAGCTGAGTAACACGTCCTTCGTCATCCATCGTTTCCACTACGGGTGGTCGGAGTATTGACACGTACTATTACCACAAGGAAAACAAACAAAATTACATTTCAAATGTCAACAGTTTACAATAAAAAAAGATTAAACACAACTATGTAAGTATGTACATATACAAACGTTGGACTATGTGAATCATCCAGGACTGATATTCCTAATCTATACCATACGATACAGTTTTTCAACGAGCGTATAGAAAATTAAGTTATTCTCAAAATATTCCTGCTGAATTTCGGAATTTCTGAATTTCTGCTCAGTCTAGCATTCTTTCACTCTGGGAATCCTTTAAAGGAATATTTGAGTGTAGATTAACTGAAACAAAAAATACTACTTGCAAAAGTTTTCATTTCTACAAAAAAAAAAAAACCTTGAAATGCCTGTACAAGTCTTATACGGAGAAAGGAAAAAGGTCAGAAAGTCCATGACTTTGTAACGTAACTAACGTAACACAGTAAGATACAAAATGGGATGAAATATGAGGTTGTAGTTCTCACAAAAGGAAGGAAATGTCAACTTTCTCTGCAAAGTACTTTAAGAGTTTGATAATAGTCAAAGAATATATATCTGTATATATACCTATACAAAGAAGAGGAAGAAGAATGAGATTAGTGGAAACATATGAGGATGTCTTCCTTCCATATGAATACATTCAAAACTCAAACTCAACCACCGTATTCTTCCTCTCCTCACTTGGTTTCATTCAGAGATATTCTGTACTTTCTTTGCACTATACTTTGCATTACTCTGTACAAGTTTAGGAATCTTGTAGATATTTGAGTCAAAACTTGAAATCTCTTGTGCATCCAGAAGACGGGATTGCCTCCTGGCTACCTTTATACTAGTATAAGCTCATAAGTTGGGCTTTGATAGCTTAGTCAGGAATCAGCCAAATGTACAATATTATTATTATCTTTAATCATGCAAGCTTAAATGGGATTTGAACTACAGGGGAGTAAATGGAAACTCTATTTTACAATTAACTACAGGGTCTTTCCCCTCCCCCCTCTTTCCATTATATATTTTATATATTCTTTGTAATGATTTCACGTTTCCCCATTTCCTCCTCCGCACTAAACCTGATTAAAAATCCATAATATAGTTTCAACTATATCTGTTTTGTCATGAAATTACTCTCGTCTTTGTTTTCTTTGAAAACTGTGCTCTCCCTTTCCTATTTTTTCTTATTAACTTTTAATTTCCCAATTAGTTAGTTTGAATTAAAAAATAAAAGTTTTCCCTTCAATCCTTCAGATGTAGGAAATGTAGCTTTTAAATGAGGACTAATCTACGTAGATTAGTTGATGATGTCTGGTATGAAATCATGAAAGAGTGGAAAAGAATTCTAATCATTTAGATGACTTCTGCTCTGACATCATCTTTACATCTGACACACCCTGAAAATACACACATTGTTTGGGAGTAGTAGATATGGGAAGGGGAATGAAATTATAATTGAACTCCACACAGTGTATCATATCAGGGACAGTGACATTGCGCAATAAAACTTAAGAGTTTTAGGGTTTTCCACCATGTCATGTCAGATAAAGGTAAAATTTACCTGTTAAAACAGAGCTTCGGGGGAATGGCAACAAAAAAAGATGAAGGAGGAGAAAGTGGGAAAGGAAAGTATTATGTGAATAGGTGCATATGCATATGGGGAATTAAGTGTATCTATAATACATTGTATAGGTAGGGCAAACTACGAATTAGGAAGAATTACTTCATTCTCATTTCTGATCGGGAGTTGATGTGAAAGAGCCGAGTTCTCTCGCTCTCTCTCTCTCTCGCTCTCTCGCTCTCTCTCTCTCTCGCTCTCTCTCGCTCTCT
>JAIUND010002331.1:0-23350 GCA_034699125.1 Gisinianus flammeolus
AAAGTCGCATACACACACAACTAAAAATGTGTTGTGAGCTACGGCTCTCTATAAACACTCAATCCTATCCTATCCTATCCTATCCTATATGCATATATATAAAAATAATAATATTCACAATCCAAAGCTTGCGTGTCGATTTAGAGTCTTGCTTATGACTGAAAAAATGTTCATATTGCACTGTATATATTTAAGTCACACGTACACTTTTTAATTAAACTTTTTAACTTTTTTAATCAACTTGAATACTTTAGGAAGGCAATATAAAGCTTGAAATCACGATAAGCTGGAGTAATATAATGATAATACCACAACGGTAGCCAAAAAAGGTTATTGTCGGCTTTTCGCTCTCATAAACGTAAATGTAAAATCAAATCATTCACAGGATTTTCTCCATTTTCTAGTGAAAGACTAGAAAACTTTTGAAAATGCGAGAAAACTAATCGGATGTCAGCGCCTGAATTCTGCCATTCACTTGCCATCTTTTAGAAAATCATCAAGTAATTATTGTTCTCAAGTTGTCCAGTGTCATTGCTCCGTCTGAAATGTCAAATAAATGATGACACAAGTCCTTAAAATGTATTCATTGATAGAGCTTCAACGTTCGTGATAAATATTATCTAATCCGTACACAGGAAAGATCTCTATAATGATTTAATATTTAATATCCAATCACAAAATTTGAGCACGAATATTCCTTTCATTTTTTTGCGTCCAGCAGGAAAAGGAAAAAATGAGTGACTGAAAAAACTTCCTCATTTCTCGTCCTTTTGCAGAAGTATACTTTTCACTTTTAAATATATTTTTTCCCTATATGCACTGGTGAGATATTAACTGCGTGTTTTACTTCACAAATGAACTCTTTGGGGAAAAAAACTCAATTTATTGTGCAATGGTATATAATATCCAATTTCATAAAAAGCTTACATTGCCAATAGCTAATAGCAAGTAAAGTATGAGTTCACAAATTTGAGTTTTCTTTGCCTATCCCAAAGTCTTCTATACCTCGATCATGCCTGTGTGAGTCTATCAGGAAATGGTACAGAAAAAAAGCCCGAATGATAAAATGCACACACGAATGGCCCAAAAAACTAAAGTTGTCCAGCTGGGAATTTATCACTTTTGTTACTCAAGTTCTAAAGGTATATTATATAATGTATATACGAAAGAAAAAACGGAATTCCACAGTGTCCAACGTGAACTGTATTGAAAAAATTATCCATATTTAAACTATCGTAAATATTCATACATCTTTTTTGTTACAATGTTTTTCTGCATTTTCCAATGTACATACATATTTATTTATACCTACATCTATATATACTTATTACTTACCCGTGTAGATTGTAGACAGGATTGCTATCAGGGAAAGTTGAAAAAATGTAGGGAAATATATAGTGATAATGTAATGCGAGAAAAATAAGTCAACAAAAGAAAAGCCCGTGGTGTGTGTGTGCTGCTCAGGATGTATGTAATATGTTCAATATCTTTGTCCAATGACATGACAATGATAATATATTGATCGACAATGGCTTGGATGACACACTAAAGATATATGTATAAATATATATACACGGCTGGCTTGGCTTATCGATCCTGATTACCTTTTGTTGTGAAGGAACTACTAATACTACTACTGCTACTAATCGTAAATTACAATAAAATAATTTTATAATACGACAATTGCAATATATATTGCAAACAAAACGAAGTTAAACACACATAATATGTGTGTATACACATGCTTATGATATCTATAGTATACATATACAAGTAAAAGCTCTATTTCTGTTGAGCTGAAACGGCTCAGCTTCATTACAGTTAAATAATAAACTGTACCTATACATGACTATTATTATTATTATTACAGCCAACATTGCCTGAGAGCTATACAATAACTTGTACCTACATATAATATGCATGTGATATGTGGTAATAATTAAGCACTTACATAATATTTACTACAAATGACTAATACTCTCCAAACCTTTTTTTTTTTTTTTCAAATGTTGAAATTATGAAACTTTCAAATAATCAAATACGAGAAAATAATATGCCATATTCCTGTAGTTTTATGCATGGATATTTTAAATGTTTTCCCTTCTCTGTTGCTATTTTCAAATAATGTGAAACATAGATGTTGAAGGAATACAAAAATAAACATTTTTTTGAGCATTTTGAAAAATAAAAGAGCTTTATATATTGTCCTTCTCCATGTGGATAAATATGAAGAGAGTGCAAAAAATTTCCATCTGATTAATTTACAACTTACACACACGCGATCGCATGTAGAATGGAGAGAGAGAGAGAGAAACTTAATACATATACAGATATTGATGAATATTCACATAATACATTGTACATAGTCCTATGTTTCCCATTGTATTTGATTGCTGGACGATTTTCACCAGTGCCGTTCCCGTTTGGTACTCACTACTTCATGCAGATATCTGTGTCTAGTCTACTAAATACTAAATAGGTATACTCATTGGGAATTGAGGGAAAAGTTTTTTTTGCAAGGAATTACAAAGTGCATATCCTAATATATGATGCTCACAATCAGTGATATTCTAGACCTAGATCATAAGGGAAGTGGGCAACTTCAAGGCTTTTTTTTTCCTAAAACATTTTAAAGTTACACACAAACACAAGCCATGCAGTTTACCAGTGAATGATCCAACTTGATACAGTAATTTTCGTATACCGCATCCAATTTTCATTTACCTATATTGCTTAAAAATATACGGTGTAAACGTAGTGTCATAACTATATTGTAATGCAATTGTACGATGTATGTACTGATAAATATTCTGACGTTTCCTTCTGTTTCGACAATTGTTAAAATCATTTACGAGTGAATGTCCGAGTGTATAGACTCTACACATATTTTAGGAAAAAAACTTGTGGAAGTGGAAAGTAAATAAATAAAGATTGTCGTTATTTATCTACATGTAATTAAAGTCAGATGCTGTACTAATATTAATAATGTGTGGTTTCATCTTCCCGTAGCTACAACCATGCAATTTCCCTACACATGTACTTACTTACATAAGTTCTAGCGTATATGGGAAAACTATATTTATCACATTTTAGTAGATGTTTCCTGGCAAGCAATATTTTCCATTCGAAAAAGTTCATCTACTTTTGACAGTAGAATTAAATTTAAATATTATGTACACGCTCAGCACCTTATCACTAATTATTACTAAATGACTACATGAAACACAAATATATTAGAGAATATTAGAACAATTCGAAAAATCTTACCAGTAATGTCTTCATACTTATACAGTACTCAAACTTTTATCAGACGGGAACGATTTTTGTCACAATCACTTTTGTCCACAAATAAACTTTATACAATCTATGTAAATTTCAAGTGCAGACTGTGTAACGCGTCGAAAATGTTTCAATGACAATTCACGGAAGGGAAAAATCACAACTCATTCGAAATCCAAATGCTCAACCAATCGTAAACACTAAAGAAAGAAATCGTAAAAAAAATGGTTTATCATCTACATTTGCAAGAAATGAGATAAAGGAATTGAAGTCAATCCGTCCTAAATTTTTTCCATGTCTTCTCTTTTTTAGTGAACAACTCACAAGTCAATCTCACAAAATATACTAGCTATATATGTTCCCATATAGCATGATAACGCTCATTTATGCAAATTGGTCTACACTAGTTTATTCACGGGCACATACACACACTTACAAATTGAGTGAGGTTTAGCAGGGAAACGATTTGTATTCATTCACATATACTTATGTACTTTACATAGGTACAAGTACATACTTTGGGCATATCGCGCTTTTGGTTCAGCATGTCAGCATCAATATGTAAACAAAAGAATAAACAACCATAACATAATGTACTATGTGGAATCAATCCCATTATAATAATTACAATATCATTATTATTACTCCATTGATTTCCCTTTTTATCCGTGAGCTGGAATTCGATCCAACAAATATTGCATGCGCGCTCGTTCACAGTACTTATACTGTACAAGTTGAGAGTATACATATATTATATAAATTCAAGTGAAAACAATGTGCGTCGAAAATGTTAAAACACGACTTGATTTTTAATTTGAACTAGACAAAAAACGCAGACTACCTACATTATAATTGGTGATTGAATAATCTGTTGGTTTAAACACAAACGTCCTAGTTCTAATTAATAACTTCATTATACTCATACAATAACTTATCGTCAATAAGTGAAACCGTATTAAATTCAACAGTAAAAGCTTTTGTGTGTCTACGAGAGCTCACCAGTACTCACCACTGACAACAATACTTCCTTTCATGTTCTAATTAGCACGAAAAAACATATTAATGTATATAGAATTTTCTCGTCACCAGACCAAATAATATTCGCCTTTAAATTATTATATCAGAATTGATTCCAAAACGGACATTAAGTTGATTTGATTCTATTTTTATTAATTTGTGCATTGGCCAAACGATTGTCGATATATGGATAAGAAACTTGTCAGTAAAAAGTCCGTAATATGAGATAATTTGTATAGGTATATTTAGTTGTCTTGAGAAAACTTGTGCCAAGAGTATATTATTATATAGGAGTCCCATCCTGTTTTTTTAATTTTCAGTATAAAATTCCACACACTGGAGAGTTTAAATGAATTTGTAATTATACAAAATCAGCAGGAGGATTATTCTGAAGTTAAGTTGAAATTAGGGTAGATTAAAAATGAGAAGGTTTTTATATTAGTATTAGTACGAGGCACTCACACACAAACACAAATTTGTTTTGTCATCAATTGATATTGATACTGAAATGACGGAATGAGTAACTGCTCAGTTCACCAATAGCAGCAGTTTGCAGTTTACAGTATGATGAAAAAGCTTAGTCTTATGTGTGCCGGCAGAAAGTTAATAAAACAGAGATTATGTGGATAACGTATTTAATGTATTTTGTTGACATGTTGACTTTGCTACAAGAAAAGTCAAGTTTGAAGTTACATTTGTATGGTGTATATGTGTACGTGGATGTAGTATGATGATGATGACTTGTCTTCTGTATGTGATTCATGTACTCTCTCTCTCTCGTACGTTCCTTATCAGCACACAAAATAAGAGTGACTGCTCAAAGATCATCTTCCCAAAGTGTGTACGCACAAATTACATTTACATTTGTCATTTTGTCCCTCTTTGTTTTGTTCTTAGATATTGTTAGTTACATCCATTACATGTAAATACACACACTTTAACGGATTCGGTATAGGTGCGCTCAGAGGCTCACTCAAAGCCTCATTTTGTACACATACATATTTCCTTATTGACACTCCACATTAATGCATTTCTCTCTCATCGTTTCTCTCTGCTCGCTTTTCTATACCGTCGAGTCCCTTTCCTGTTTATTACAAGTGTCAATGTAGAATTCTACAGAATACTTTTTATAATCCCATTACTTACACGACTACAATGTATATACGTAAAATCCTTACGCTTTTAGCATGACACGCACATCAATTCGTTTTTTCTTTTTGCGTTTCGTCTGTCTGTCTGTCTGTCTGCCTCTGTGTATATTTTTCCACATGGCTCCCGGTTCTCTTTACAATTTCACACACGAATAATGAAATGACAGCCAAAGTCAAACCAGCGTGCTGCAATTAACAGTTTACTCCACTCTCCACTCAACTCTAATTGTATATATCTATATAGTAGTAGTTTAATTCTCGCCAAATTCTCTGCAGTATGATTACTGATGAAATTAACTATAAATTTATATTTATTTATTTATGATGTCGGTATATATTGTAGGCAATATTACAAAATTAGATATACAAATTAACAGCTGTGTTTTGCTGCTTCTGTTGGGCAATGATCGACGAGTCCCTCATTATTTTTGATGCACATAATGTGCATTTGGCAGTATTTGCTAATTTAATATGTATTTAACCAACAAATAATGTGCAAAGTGAGATAAGACAATTCTCAATAAATAATGATGAAAAAAAACTAATTCCATTGGACTCGTGTTCAATGCTTAAATTAAAAAAATACCTGCAAAATGATTTATTATACTGTCAGTAATAATAAAATAGATAATGAGTATTTTTAGAATTTTATACATTAAATATGTAGTGATAATAATAATAATTATTATTATGGTGCAACGAAATAATATAATATGGTTAGGTAAATAACTGAATAATAATAATAATAATAATAATAATTATTATTATTATTATTATTAGTACTAATAAAAATGTCAACTGTACATTAAATAACATCATACATATTTTCCACATTTCCTATATATATTTACAAATGACTGGAGTAATCGGTAACAAAGTTTTGAAAGCTTTCTCATTTAAAATACACATATCTTGCTGCTGGTGTGCGTGTATAGTAAATTACTAATAATAATAGCATCTTTAGTCACTCGGGTTTCGCGTACAATGGTACAATGTGTTTTTTTTTCTTCAAATAACTGAATAAGGATCAGAACAAAATCCAGAAATTTGATGACATGACTCGGGTTGCATGCTGTCCGCATGGACACCACGGCGAACCATTCGAGCTCGATGATGAATTAATCTTGGGTACACAGAGCTGGTTCGATTTTCCGGACTGGACCAAAGTCTCTCTGCAAATGCAGCTGAGCGCGGCCATAATTTCATCTCCATATTATTCTGGTCTACCTTTTCTGACCATAAAGTGGCTTCGGCTCCAAGTATAAGTCCCGCATCCAAAACTTGCGTAGTGGCATTTTGTCCGAAATGGAATTCAGCAATCTTTACAAGGTCGTTGTCGTACAGAGTCTATACACAAATAAATGCATATACACAGTGTAAATGATCTTCCGTCATTTCCATGTAAATGTACATATACATGCTATACAATATTTAGCCTTTTGTGTAGGTACATAAGAGCGCATATTATAAATGAAAATAGTGTGGTTGACAAACCTGCCATGTCTTAATTGTCCAGAAATGATCTCGGCCTAACCAAGTCCCAAAACCATGGTCCAAATAAGTATTATCAACGTTGGAAAATATGACCCGGTAGTTTCCTTCCAACAGATTCTTAACATCCGAGTGCGTTGCTAAAGATAAATTAAATGGATAAATTGTATTATGCCATATATATATATAGTTGAACTCCTTACTATAGAGGAAATTTTCATAAAATTGACCAGAAAAAATCTGAATTTAATAAGGATATGTATATAAGGAATACAGAGTACAGTGAACATTACACGTGGCTCTACATCTATTCTTTGTGGTTAAAACTTTAAGAAAAAACTGCTTACATCCGGTCCACACTTGAATAATATACTGTGACGGATCCAAAAATCGTCGTCCTCGAGTAGTCATGTCTGATGTCCAAACAATAGGAGTAATGGGATGATTGTAATTCGCCTCTTTCAATTTCTCAAGAGCTATATATACAAATAAAGAATATCAGATTTATTAAGCTAAAAACATATGTATATACATAAAGAAATTAACATAAAAAAATCAAATGTAAACCATCTTATATAGCATATTTAATAACAAAGGATTTAAAAGTTGTCGTCACCTTTTTCTTGAAACATCCCCCACAAGTCCATTAAATCATAACTACCGTGATTTCTTTGCCAATTTCGAATTACATCTTGATAGTACCAGCACTGAAAAAATACTTCATCACCGCCCATATGAAAAATATCTCTGTCAAAGACTTCCAACATGTCCTTGTAAATTTCACCTGTAACACACACACAATAAACAGTTTTTTTTTGGTACTGATTCCCTTTCATTCATTTTCGCATTTTGAGTGAGCTTGAAATTTTATTTTGACGTACCCAATACCAAGTAAGTATAACTACATTGAGAATCATTCAGTTGATTTTAAAGGTTTTGATAAAATTCGTTCCATTGATGGGGGATATAAATAAAACACAAGTTTACTGGTATAAATTCAAATTTTTATGGCAATATTGGTGAAAAATTAATAGTTAATAGTCGCTAATCTATTTTTGTTTGTCATTTATGGGACACGAACTTGTTCAGAGGATTTAGCTGCCCACAGGGAGGTTGACCACAAAAATTCCTCCATGGTTCTAAATATGTGTATTCAAGATAATTAAATGCATGTACACAATTTCAAATCCTTATTGTCAATTCTTTATTTAAAATATCGAAAATTAATGAATTTACCCTTATTGACACACATCGCAAGATCTCCTAAACCTTCCATCGGCCCCCTACATTGATTGTAATTCACAGCTTTATAGTTTTAGTACTGAATATTGTACTGAAAATACAACTACGGAGTTAATTAACTTTACTCACCATTGCCATCCATTTCCAGCATGAGCTATATATAAATAAAAAACAAAAAACACGATTGAGTCATGAAATACGACAAAGAAAATCTAGTACAATATACTCATAATTTGCTTGATTAATGTATACATATTTAAGAACCTGGAGCATCGAATTCCGGAAGGATTTTAACTCCCCGTAACCTGGCGTACAAAACCAGTTCTTTGACTTCCTTGGGCGTGTAAATCTGGGCAGCAGAATAAGCTCCATATTTTGTCATCTATATTATTCCATAACAAAATAACAAAAACTTGATTCATCATTATTTCCCAAAACTCCTGCCCAAAACAAAACGTAAATACGCATATACACGTATACTGATAAAAACCGTTGATTTGTCTTTTTTATTACCTGTGGAACTCGTTTAGAATAGAAGGGAAAGGAATTGGTATCCGTGATGTGCCAGTGAAGGATATTCATTTTATTATAAGACATAGCATCCACCATCCGTTTCAGATACGTTAAAGGAATAAAGTTTCTGAAAATATATACATTCCACATTTGTTGTTGTTGTTTTTTCAAAAACTGTTATTTTATCGTATATTGTAAAAGTCTTGCATATTTCATTCCCTGTTTAAAACTTCTGTGATAAAGGCAAATATTGAAAACTGACCTTGCAGTGTCAATCATGAGACCTCTATATGGGAATTTAGGCTGATCCTGTACCATCGCTTCCGAAACAATCTAAACATAAGTAGAGTAAAAAAGTATGAGATTATCACAGTTAAACAAATATAGAATGAAAACAATAACAAAAAACATCACAAATTGGGGACATCATCACATCATCACACACAAAATGAGAAGGAGAGCACATCTCATTCATAAAATAGATTGACATTGCCAATTGCCAATTGTCAACAAAGCTTTTTATTAATGGTCATAATCATATGATATAAAAAAATTTACTCCGTCCATTCGTCACTCTCTCTCTCTCTCTCTCTCTCGGGACTCTTTTCTAATCGGTAGAGATCATCTGTCTAAACTCGAGTTTACGGTTTATCAAACTCTTTATCGTACACAATTTGCATTTGGAGATTTGAAATCAAAGGCCAAAGACGTGCAGTCAATTGTACTTGTACACAATTGAAATTATAATGGCTGTTACATATTAAATTTATTGGAGAGAGTGGTAGATAAAAATAATAGAGAAAAAAAAACAACACAACACAAAGCGCAACAACGACGACGATGACGAAAACGAAAACGACGTTTTGACTCGAGTTATAAATTACAATATAAAAATCATGAGGTTCATGGGTGATAGCATCTGGGAGAGAGAAAATAATCATAATAAAATGTATACTTACAACAAGACATTCGTTATCATCATCAAATGCAATCAGTTGGCCTAAAGTTTCAAGTCCATGCCGAACACCAAAAAACGTGGGAGCACTAATGTCCACATGAATGTGTTTTCCTTGTCCCTGAAATATATAAAAACATCGGTATAGTATATGTATGAATAGACAATTTTATTTAAATATTCCAAATCAAAAAAATATTTATATGTATGAGAGACTCTCATTGAGAGTCCATCAGTGAAGAGGTGGAGGTGGCAACGACAATGAAAAAACCTTTTATTACTTTCACTCATCAAATGTATACGTAATATAATTTCAGAGTTGAACATCATCTTTGAATTCCCATTAAAAATTTAAAACCTCGACTTTTTCATTTTTATTTTGATGGAATCTCAAGCAAGTAGCTATTTTCTTTCGAGTACGCATAATAAATAAGCTATAGATATTGCGTTTTTCACCAAAGCGATGGCGGTATATGATTGCAGTGCAATCATTGCACTATAAAAGTATAATAATAATATTATTAAAGTTTAAAAGTACGTATAAATTACATGCCGTCTTTTACGTTTTAATTCTATACTTAATCGCTTTCAAAATGAAAACGTCATGCAGATATTAGAATATAAAATATTACGCTTTTCATTGTACAGATTATCATTATTTACTATATATGAATTACAAAGCATGTGAAGAGAAAATCGTGAGAATTCCTTTACATTTATGAGATTCCCAATGGGAAATGAAAAAATTGCAGTTTAAATTCCAATGCTTCAGAGGAAAACTGTCATTTTTCCTTCGCATCTGTTGTACAATCTTGATATGTTTTTACATGCAATTGTAAATATTCATTATATACAGTCATTTCAAGAAATTAATTATTCCCACAAAGTTCTGTGTAATCGCCAACTAACAATATAGGAACAATATCTGTACGTAGCAACTGGCGATTAATCAGTGAATACCAGTGTGAAAAAACTAACTCGTTAAAAAAGCTAATGTCATTTACACGCGTGTTTGCATTGTATTCATTCATATATGTGAGTTACTAGCAGCAAAGGAAATTCATTTTGGTTGCATTCATGTACATGTTATACTTTTATAAACGTACCTGATTGTACGGTGTAATGACGAGTGTGTATTTTTCATTTGTGCTAAGTGACATTCGAGTTTCTGTGGACTGAGCAGTTAAACTAATTGTAATCAAATTATGTTCAAATCCTTTCCCTCCTGATGTGACTGGGAATGCAGACTGTCCTTCGGATTTTGGGTGCATCTACACATATACAAACAATAAAAAAAACATAATTTAATCCATCTCGTAGCATAACCATATGACAAATCTTAAATCTTAACTACTTCTGTATAAATAAATGGCTAATCTTACTCGAAATAAATGGTCCAAGAAAACATTGCCTGCGTATCCCATCATTGCCTTCACGCTTTTATGTGGACCCTGAATTGAAGTCACTTCTACATTTTGAGGGTAAAACTTCACTGTTGATCGTCCCAAATGACTCTGCGAAAAAAATAATAAACAAATCTTTGATCGATACTCCAAAATAAATAAAGATAATGACATTGAAAGCACATCAAGATTTGTGGTTACATGTCCAGTCCAAAAAAATTAACTATGAGATTTTAAATTGCCTTTTAGTTTATCTACTGTATAGGTATATATTGCTTAAATACTTACTTGAATTGTTGGAAAAGGCCACATTGCCCCATATTTTCCACAATTGAGCCAACAAACATTCAGTGTAGTTTTCTCTTCTACGGTCGAATTGGATAAGGTTCGTTGGCAGGAAATCCCATCCACACATTTCCATGTCCATGGAGAATCACTATACAAGAAAACGTATTCCCGTATTTTTTCATTAAATATTGTATATTGTATTACATAGTAAATAAATTGAAAAAAAAAATACTTGAAAGATTCTACTCCATGTGAAAAAGGTAAACAAGGTAAAGTCTCAAATACAAAAGTATATGTACACAACGGAACTTGTTATTAAATTCATTCAATATATAGCAAAGCATGAATGTTTGTTCATATTTTCATATATACGACTATGATTATGCTCTCTCTCTTTCTATAGATATTTGCTTATGTCACTCAACTATATATCAGAATTGATGGATCCTCCTGAACGTGCTGCGGATGATGAACTCGTTCCATCATTTTTACTAAAGGTATTTGCGGTTATTGGGACGGTAGTTGAAGAACTTGAATCCGTACTTTCAGAATTTCTTGAATTTCTGGATTCTCGAGTAGCTAAACACAATGTGCCATAATGGAAATTCACCACGACCAGAACACAACACAAGAGCAGATGAGAATTCTTCCCTAGTTTTAACTGCGGACGACCATGATGATGAGCCATTTTGTAAGCCCCACAATCGTAATGACAATTAGAATTACACACACACAATATTTACTTACGCCATCCACATAAGTACACCAGTATACAATGACACTTTTAATTATAAAAAAAACAACAACTATATTTATTCACTAGCTCAAGTTTCCACTATAAAAGACAAAGACCAAATTATGAATAACGCAAATGAATTTGTTGCAATTTCTCACGCAGTCACAGTAAACACAGCTCATAGAGCATCAAACAAAACAAAACAAAACACAACACAACACTTCCTCTGGTCAGTAGTCAGCAGCAGTCAGCACAAAGAGTCATAAACACACACAAAAAAGACAAATAGGACCAACTTTCATATAGTACTAAATTACAGAGTGTACTCGGTCATTAAGATTTAATTTCACAGGAAGAGAGAAGAGAAATTCACAATTGATTTTTCTATTTTCTCTCTCTCTCTCTCTCTCTCTCTCTCTCACTCTGTGTTTGTTGTGTAATGAAGAGAGATAGAATGTAATTCTCGTCTCTGTATGTGAGGTATGATGGAGGAAATATAAAATGTGCAAATAATGTTCAGTGTTTTAGATGCTTTCCTGATGCTCTTTCCTCTGTACTCGCCACTAGCGTTCGTATCATGATGATGAGGTGATATAAAAGAGTTCTTGTTCCATCCTATTCAATGTATGAACAGTATGAACAGCGTATGAACACACCATTATAGAAGAGTTACTTTTTTTGAGAGATTCGAGAGCACGTGTTCACAGATAAAAGTCTAGTCCTGGTTTGAAGAGTTTGAGTTCTATAGTTTTAGTAAATTTTGTTATATATTATATTGTTGTCTGTCTGTGTTGCGTATTGCGTATGAAAACTCACAGTCACAAGTTGAATTACGACTACATATTAGATTATATATGTATATTTTTTTTGGACGATGGCAGAATTGAAAGTTTGAACACCCAACTTGCATGGGTGTTGGAATTGGAGTCCTTACAAATGCCAACGAGAAGAAGAAAAAAAATGTAGAATGGAAATTCTACATGTAGAATAAATATAATAAATAAACACACTGTAAATATCGAGTTATTGCGAGACACAATTAAGTTGAGAATATGTCACGACACGATTATTTAGCTGGTTGGATCACTTGGTCAAAATATCGTGTCCAATGTACTTATACATATGATACATCACACAGTGCGTATTCTATGTGTATGTACTTGTGTGTACACAAAAGAGACCGAGAGAAAGAAAAACTACGGCTTTTTTTTCAACTCGTCTTTTAATTTTCTGTACGTACTTACTCCTATTCCCTCTGTCCGTATTCAGTATACATATAAAAACTTTTGCAACTCATATGTATCGTGTATATACGATATATACAGAGAATCTGATGTAAGATCACAAACAGACACTGTTTAAATTTTGTATTTGAAATCAGCACTACTGGAGTATAACTTGAACTCGACTGGACAAGAGTCTTCACCATGTAGTAAAAACATGAATAGTTTGTGTGGTGTGCATAGTTGTTATTTTTTTGCGGACTCACACTAGGTACAAAGAGAAAGAGAGTAAAAGAGTATTATATAGAGTTATAGAGTACCTATTAATAATAATTATTGTTTTATTGGTATCAGGAGTGTCATTTGATTTATTAACTGATGATGATTGAAATGAAGCTAAGAGAACTTTATTTCTCTGTATATATGTACAGAATCGGTACTACAGATATTGAATTATCCTATTTTTATACGATATATATATATAGTGTGCTGTGTGTCTTATTTAATAAATTATTTAATGATTGAGACCTCGTGTCGTGTGAGAGTTGAACTGTTCCTGTTGCTCTTACTGACTCAAGTATCAAAAGTATCAAAAGTCCATTGTGTGTAGTCCATAGTCTGTCTGTATACACTAGCTGTACTCTGTATGAAAATATAATAGTACGTATGTATGTATGTACTTATGTATCTATATAGGCACTGCAAAAGAAAGAAAAAAGAAAGAAAGAGCTTCGCTCCCTGTTGCTCGTCTACATATTCTGTACTTTGTATAGTTTATTTGGAATTTGGGATTGCCGTTGTCGTTTGCTGTTTGCTATATAGTTGCTAGTCTCAAGTCTCAAGTCAAGACGAAATAGTGATAGGAATGAAATTATATATAGCAAAGTGCTTTTGGTCCGTTGTCATTTTTGATGTTGTTGTAGTGAGGCTTGAAGCTTTTTTGGCATCAGATGACAAATATATACTCCTTCATTTCTCATAAAATAGTATAAAATTGTAACATGAACATCTCATTTAATACTTCACATACGTGTATTCACTATCTGTATATGTCATCACCTCTAGCGAAAATCCTCTTTTTCATCTTGATTCACAATCAGTGTACACGGTTTAGATGTAGAGTCGTCATATCATATCATCTCAATCTCATATATGTACATATACTCTCTGAAAATTTATATTACAGATGTTATATGACAATCGTTAACTTGTCTCTACTCAATTCTATAGGAAAATACGGAATGCACAAACATTTTGTAAAAACCCACTTTATGTGTACATACATGCAGGGCAATTAGTAATGTACATTTGTACAGTAATGATAATACTAAATGTTTCCTTGTTCATTATTTCATATGTAAACAGGAATGAGCTTTTTCCGCTTTTAAGTGCGGTTTCAAATATTTTCATCTCGCTCAGGTGTATACGGAATCTGAAAAATCAGCGTCTCGTGGCCGTCGTCGTCACAATCACACAGCAGTACATGGCGTGTTTATGTTATGTATATGTATAGGTACATCTTTACTCCGTTTGTATGTACAAAGTAAGTTTATACCGATTAAATTGACGTTGACGTCAATTATTATCATTGTTTCAAGTTGAAACTCAAAACGTCAAAACCCAGTGGTGTATTTAATTTTATATGTTTGTGATGGAGCGTATAGTGAGCGTACATATATATATATATGAAGAATGAAAATCCAGGTGAGATTTTAGTATGAACGAATTGTAAAACTTTGAGCTATACATTTTGTGAGAATGAACCTTTGTAGACTATACTGTCTATCTGTAGAGTAGAGTACTCCCTCGCGTCAGAGAATTTTTACACGAAAATCTGACCCAATAACGAGGAGATCCAACTAACGATAACTGTACGATACACTTGAGTAATTATTTCAACTGCAACTGTGGTACACGAGCTCATGTCATCTCCCTCTTGTCTCTCTCTCTCTTTCTATATATCCTTATGCTACTCTGTAAATAAAATTTTAATATTTCCTCATGTTCTTTATAAAATGTTAAATTACAGTCGTGTGTGTTACATCCTATGTAGAAAAATAATGATACGTACATACTCTTATATATACACGTCGGCAATGAACTTGCCTACTCTGTGCATATTTTGTAAATGAGGAAATAAATTACCAAAGTCATTTTAATTCATTTTATGTACTGCGTGAGCCCTTCTCAGTTCTCCACGTTTGTATGTACACGCACAATTAAAGTATAATGATATTTGTAAACTAATTTAAGTTACATTAATACAATACACAAGTATGAGCGCAGTCCAATTTGTAGTACAATTTAGGATAGCCTATTTACATACATTTCTGTGTAATATGGAGAGAGGGGGGACATTGTTTTCAATTTGAAAACGATCCAATTATTATAAAGAATATAAAGGGTAATGTAATCCTCTATTAAATTAAGAGTCTTAATTTAAGACACTTGAGAGATGAGCCCATTGTGTATTATAATGAACGTAATATATATAGGATTCAGGGTGGAAAGTTTTAGGCTTGGGGAATGAGTAAATTACGTTGTTTACCTATTCAGTTGTTTATTCCAGAAGTGTAAGTAATGTTATGTGTATTCAGTTATATTCACTCTTTATCTTTACATGATTTGTTTTTCAAAATCAAAAATCCTTCAAATGTATAAATTAGCGATAATAAGCATTACATATGCCATTCAAGTTGTTTTCTTTAAGGAAAAATGGGTGTCACGTAAAAAGATTCATATATTAAAATCAAAAATAAATCACAGATGCTTAAAAGCACAAGAGACAAAGACGGCGTTTAGTTATCGTAGAATATGTCATACAGACGATAAGACAGCAAAGATTATATAGTAGTTGAAAACATTTAGAGGCCCATCAGAAATGATAGAATTTAATTTCAAATTCATTTAAATTCATGTACTGTACAATCAACCATTTATTTTCCTTTTGACTTTTGACCCATAAGAAACTTTGAATGTGAGCATAAAATATAAAATCATATGATGGAATTTTTGCCCTTTCAATGCATTCATTCGAGTTGTTGGTGTAGGCTTGGACATTTTTCGATTCTTCAGTGAAACTTTCACATAATATTACATATTATAATGAATACATGGAGCCAGTGTGGATTTTCTGAATGCAGGATGATATGAAGTGAATACCTACAGATATAATAACATAATATAATATTATTATATGTGTTTGACTATACCATAATTTGTGATTCGGAAAAAAACTCTTGTTTCGTAAAAACATTTCCCTTTTCCCTAATCATTTATAGCTTCTAAAAATAAAGACATGTGTCTAATTGAATTCTTTTTACTTGAAAGAAAATGTTATCTGCTTTGATATTTGACCAGATTTATCGTCAAAATAGGGTGTAAATGTATTATTATATGCTTATTCAGATCCGGTTAAGAATCAATCAAACTGATGAAATTGTGAATTGTTGTGTGGCATATTTCGACATATTTAGTCTATAGTATAGACTCTATACCATGTCAAATAAATTCTGATTATAGTTATCAAACTGTATTTCCTCTGTGGGGGAAATATTATTTTTTTACTTTGCATCTCTACTATATACGTATAATTATTATTTTTCCTTTACAGGAATTTCGAAATAAAATTTTAGATGAAATGATTTCAGATTTCATGAAATCCAAAAGAAAAGTCTTCACTAATTAATAATGAAGAATGGATTTTGGACACATGATTCCAAAAGCATTGTGCATGATTTTTGTTTGTGCCCAAGCATTCAGAGTCGCGGTTCTCCCTTGAATTCGTGATCCAAATTTCGACGAATAAAAGACGACTAATTATTTAAAGGGAGAAATCAGAGAAATGGATTGTAATTTATTTTTCAAGTCGAAATAGAGTTGTAATTTATATACCATTTAACTTTGTGAACTATTTCGTTTTATGTAGAGTGAACTTGTATAGAAATTGGTCAGCTAAGCTTCTACAAGTTGAAGGACTGATTGTTTTTTTGTTGTGAATTTTGAGTTAAAATACATATACACTCTATATATGACTGGTCATTTTATTACAATTAAGATATATACTAAATGAATAAAACGATTCAAAGATCTACAAATGCACTTACACGTTTTACAACAACAAGTTCTTTTTGAGTTGTCCATCAGTATAATTATTGAATTAATAATAGCTCTTCCTTTCCTTGATATGTATAATTAAAGTACAACAAGTTTTGGTACTGGCGAGTTTTGGGTTGATCTACAAAATTATTGCAAAAAAATGGCACGTCGACTTGCCGAAAATAGACCAGCTAGACCAACATGTAAGTATAAAATTGACATATTAATGCGCAAAAACAGGTCGGGAATGATGTAATAAAGTTTTGCTTGTGGTTCATTCAACCATTTCATGTAAAATAACTTTTGACACACTTAAATTAAACCTAAAATAGTTTATCTATGAAGGTAGGCGTTGCAAACTTTTTTGGGGTTGCAAAATATATTCTATAATTATGAATAATATAATAAATACTGTTTGACTTTGAATGTTTGTTTTTTTTATTAGTAAATTTGGATTCCACTCCACGCCAGAGAAGATTTGACCTCCCTGGAATTCCTCCTGTACAGAGACATATAGAACCCGAAAATAATGAAACGGATTTTCAGGAAATCATGAACTGCTCTGGTCGCCTCACAATTGATGGCAAAGTAATATATGCGATACAATTCTTTTCAGAGCACATAAAAAAATTACCATATATATTCTTTAAAATTAACCTTTATATTTCTCTACATTTTTGACAATTCTTTAGGTGTACAAGACTGATATTCATGAATTGGAACACCTAGGAGAATTAGGAAACGGAACTTGTGGACATGTTGTCAAAATGAGACATAGGCCATCAAATAAAATTATTGCTGTCAAGGTATGTATAATTCATTGTCATATGGGAAATGTCAGATTTGAAAAAAACTAGTGTGCGCCAAGTACAATTTGCAATTTCTATTAATCGGATATACAAATGTCATTTATGTTGGGCTATACTTTATGTTGACTATGATTATATTGCTCATAGTTTTTTTCTTCTTTGTTTTATGTATATAGCAAATGCGGCGAAGCAAAGATGAAAATAAAAGAATAATTATGGACTTACAAGTCGTGTTGAAATCTCACGACTGTCCTTTCATCGTGCAGTGTTTAGGTTGCTTCATTACTGATTCAGATGTTTGGATTTGCATGGAGCTCATGGCGTCATGTATGGATAAATTGTTAAAGAAAATTAAAGGACCTGTGCCAGAGAAATTTATTGGAAAAGTGGCTGTTGCCACCGTAAAAGCTCTTCATTATCTAAAGGAAACTCAAGATATAATCCATAGAGACGTCAAGCCGTCCAATATTCTACTTGATGATAAAGGAAATGTAAAACTTTGTGATTTTGGTATCTCTGGTCGACTCGTTGATTCCAAAGCAAAAACACGGGGCGCAGGTTGCACCGCTTATATGGCCGTAAGTGTCACATTATTCATTTATTTTCAGTTTCAGGATTACAAAGTAAATATAAATGTGTCCAGTAAAAATGTATGATGGATTTGATTTCTTTTCTTCATTTTAGCCTGAAAGAATAGACCTAGTACTACCTAATTATGATATTCGAGCTGATGTTTGGAGCTTGGGCATAACATTAGTAGAATTGGCAACCGGGAAATTTCCGTACACCGATTGTTCCACAGATTTTGAAGTCATGTCAAGAATATTACACGATGATCCACCTTCTTTACCAACAGGTAAAATTGACATTATATTCCTCTTATATATGAACTATTACTGTCATGTCATCACTTGTCTTGAAACAAATGCAAATATGTAGATAATTATAATTAATAATTGTGACGTATGTATTTATTTGTCAACAGATAAAGTTTATACACCAGCATTTCGCTCGTTTGTGACTGAATGTCTCAGAAAAGATTATAAAGAACGTCCCAAGTACAAAGATCTTCTTCAACATGACTTTATTAAAACAACGGAAACTCAAAGTGTGGATATGAAGGCATTATTTGAAATTTTTTGTGGTTCAAGAAAACCCCAGCAATACAAAAGTTCATCATCTTTTCCAAGTCGCGGTCTCAGTTCTGGTCGTATGAGGAATTCTCCTTCAGCTGGGTCTTCTGGTTCTTCTGTTTCCAGTGCAACTACCAGTCCGAGTCCTAGTTCTACAAGAACAAGCCGCTATGAAGATTATAAAATTCATTCACCAAGGTCCTCCTCCAGATCCGCACTTGATCGTCTCAATTCAGAACCTGGTCTCAACGCAAGGTCACCTTCCACCCCTATCGCTCCATGTCCGAATACGGGCCTGACCCAAATTCCACCTGACCCACCTCCAAGGTGATTGCTTATCCTTTGTTTGTTTTTTTTTATTAAAGACCCATAATGTAATGTATATTATGGATAAAATATTATCTTTTTTGGCCTTGATTGTATATTTCTTTTGGAATTTGGAATTATTTTATGGATTGCGATTTTTCTCATCATTATCAAAATTGAGCATATTATTTTTGAATGCAGCATGTAAGGTATAACATAAATAAGTATCGTATATTCAAGTATATTGTATATGTTGGCCTATTGTACAAGTAAATTATAAAGCTTAAAATATTGAATGTACCTAAACATGTATAAATAGTTGTCCTATTGTTTTCTTTTTCTACTGTAGACTTTGCAGATTACGAACGTTGCTTATTTGCTACTCGGGCCATAAATAAGTATTGGATACTTCAAGAGATTGGAAAATATTGGACAAATTGAGTATACGTGATACTACAAGAACAACGTTTTAATTTAATTAAACAACATTTAATTGCAAATTGTAATATAGGGAAGGAAATAAAATACAACACACGCAATTTCTTCTAGTATATTTATTTCATTTTTTTCATGCAATACGTTTGTGGTCCTGAAATTTATGTATAAAAATTCTACGCAACTAATTATACTATACGCGGCTGAGAATTGTACAAAGTCGCCTTTTCAAAATACTTGTGTTTTGGACTTTTTGGATTCGGGTTTTGAAATTTTTTTGACGGAAACTAGCATTCATTGCCGTTATAATCCCATCTTTCAAACTGTTCTACGACCAACCAAAAAATTACAATTAAATCTTAAAGATGAAGCGTCGTTAACTTGTACAAAACAGGAAAACCGCTACAATTACCGTTCTAGACCAGATAATCACTGTTTTTCTTGTTGTACGCGTATGACACACACGCATCCTCCTGTGTTGAAATTTTTGATGTGGACATTCACAATTTCATAAAATTTTGGAAAAACTGAAAAATATGGAGCGACTTTGAGCGCAATTTGCCAAGTCAATTCACCTGTAGGGTAAGCCAAAATCTCTCAATAATTCCTAACTGTGTCCATGAACGTGTTTTGAGATTTTGGGTTACCCTATAGGTGAATTGGCTCGGCAATTAAATGTCAAAAACTGAAAAATAATCATGAAATCACGACAGTGTTGCCGATGTTACACGCTCGTATATGTAGTGTGGGCCAGGGTTCGAATCCACTCAGCCGCAGATGCAAAGAGAACTTTTTTTTAAATGCCAAAGGCAATTTTTCGCACAGCATTGACATAAACACTGACTCCAATGACGTTCTCGAGGTCAATGGGAGCGAAGGCGTGGCTTATGTCAAAATTCAACTGTCTGAATATTTATCGAAACTTCCTACAGATATCTACTTCAAACTTCAATGGTTCTAAAGTCCATGCCGAGTTTAAAAAAAGACCCGCTAGTTTGAACTTTATAGGTCAAAATTTTAAGTTTGCGCAACAAGATTGTATAGCACATCAACATTTCAGAAAGGACATTGCACGGTTCATATGGCATATTGGGTTTGTGCGGGATTTGGCTCAAAATTGGTAGAGAGGTAGTCTAGAGGTAGGCGAACAACGTTTCCATTACCACTTTTCCGAGGATTGCCCCTGGTGTCCGCCACAGGTCACAAAATCGATTTGGTTCTACAAGGTCGTAAAATATACCAAAATTTCGGCAACTTTATGCTGATAATTTTTCATAAAATGACCAACATCGTATCTTTAACCGTTTGACCACTTGAGGCCATCTAAAGGGTCAAATGATGTTACAAATGGAACTTAACGCACTCACTTCATGTAAAAAATTTTGACATTTTTGGGGATCAAGAGGTCAAAGGATTGACAAATGTGGCCAAGTCGCTCAACAAACGTCGATCAGCATATAATTTTGAGTATGTTTGACTATTAAGCGGGAAAATGTAGATAACTTTGATATTTGACCTTTTGGTCACTGTCGTGACCTCTGGAGGTCAAACGAGCTGATCGATTGGCTTAATATTTGACAGGGACCTTCCATGACCCCTAGACATCATCTCCACCAAATTTCATCATAATCTGACAGATACCCTTATCGTTAAGAAAGTGTGCCATGTCCTTTTGATAATGTAAATACTCCTATACTTTCCCACACCGTCAAAACCCCCCAAAAATCTATGAATGTTGTCAACGATTGTCTCCCCCCAAAAACATCCGCGCCCCCTTTTTCTCTGTCGTAGCCCCCAAGGGAAACCCCTTCCCCGGGAAAATACTCCCTTAGTTGTATTTGAGTTTATTTATTTATCTAAAAAAAATAAAACAGTCAACTTTTCCATTTTTTTGACATTTACCACCATTTAAATTCTTTTCGGAATTATTCTGATTTTTTCATAATTTTTCCCACCCTCAAAACCCCCAAAACCCAATGTTTTTCTTTGTTTTTAAAAAAAAATTCAAGAAATTCAAAATTTTGAATATTTACCGCCATGTTAATTTTATTTTTATTTATTATGATTTTTTCATAATTTTCTGCACCCTCAAAATCCAAAATTTTCTCGAAATTCCTATTCACCCATTGCAAACACCGATTCCAATCCAACACATAGTCATATTATACAACACTAATGTGTGAAAAAAAAGAGACGAATATCCGTTACACATTGCAACGCTGGTGCAGTGACGTCACAGCTCAGCGAGAGACAAAAAGTCCAAAACACAAGTATTTTGAAAAGGCGACTTTGTGCCATTCTCAGCCACGCGAGATTCAGAAGCTTTTGGCTCCTCCCCCTTTTTGCTTTCCCAAAAGCTTCTAAATCTCTCGCATAGACAAGGGAAATGCAAGTTTTCATTAAAAACTCAGAATTTTATAGACATGGGGGAATGCATACACACATGATATCGTCCGCTAAGTTCTTAAACACGCCATAATCATTTGGCCCCAGAAGGAGAATTTGCGTGCGCGTTCGTTTATGCTAACGTGCGCAGAGCCATATGCGCCTTCTGGGGCCAAATGATTATGGCGTGTTTAAGAACTTAGCGGACGATATGGAGAAACTCAATCTCGCATATGTATGCAATGTATTATACTGGAGAATTCCGTTCTCTCACACATGTGCTTCGTAAGCATAGGAGTGGAAGTGTCAAGTTGGAGTCAAAGAATGTGCGTACAAAAACTTGGTATGATGCGGGATGGGATGGGACGAGAGGATTATTCAGGGTCGTGGGATGGGTTGGGATGGGACAGGGTCACTCGAAAAACCTTGTGGCGGGATGGGATGGGATGGAAATTTGGGTCGTCGGGTTCGGGATGGGTTTGGGACGAGAATTTCCATCCCATCTCATGCCTAGCAATTACGCATTAGGGTTTTCATTGGAAAACTCCACATTTCTTCCCATTGACATTGGAAAACAAGGAATTTCTCTCTCTCACACACGTCTCTCTAACTCCTTTCTCTCATACATGCATATCAACCCCCTTTATATATTATGGATCTGTGTGTCTGTGTGTAACGCTATTCTAAGAGAACGGTAAGAGATAGAAACATGAATCCTTTTGCATCTTATAGGTCTGGGGTCAGCTACTCTAAATAGGAAGCGGGGGCGGGGTAGGGGGGTCAAATGTGCAAAATATGGTCAAAAACGGGTTTCAGACAATTTGTAACACTTTGGCTGAAAAACACCTTTTGATGCCTCTTGACCCCTATGACCCCCCATTGACCC
>JAIUND010002332.1:0-23347 GCA_034699125.1 Gisinianus flammeolus
GACATGGGCTACAACATATAAAAAAATCAGCGAGGCTGTCGGTCGATTTTTTTTACATTAGCGTACATATGTCATGTTCGTGTTGTGGAACCCCTCCTTTGAATTTGAAATGGAATTTAAAAAATGACTTCCTAATTTCTCGGCCTCTGTCTTCCAGAGCTGTTGAACGGCTTGGTGTCCACATTTGAGAGTGTGGGACTGTTGGATCACTGGCGTCAAAACGATGTTGCATTCAACACGCGGAAAGGTCAGTTGAGGGCGCGGAATTTGATCACGACCAACCCACAATTTGCCAATAGGCAGAATGTAAAGAGAAAGCCGGGGAATGATCAAGTTTCTGGATCTGGATCGGATTTCCTGGGGCTCTTGTTAAAACTCTTGGAATTTGGACATGGTGCAGCTATTTGCAGTTACATCAGCGAATTTTCATTGGGGCTTCTATTCAAGTTCAAATACAAATGGCAAATGGGCGGGAAATGAAAAGACCCAAAAGAGCAACACAGATAAATACTTTTGAAGTTTGTTCCCAAGGAAATGCGGGAGGGTTCAAATTTGAATTTGAATATGAATTTAAATTCCTCTTTGTCCTGCTGGATCTCTCTTTTTAACACTCCTTTCAGCCCCTCTTTTTTTGTTGTCATGGTTTCTACCACGCTATAAAAACTTGTGTTTTTTTTTATTCTGAATCGACATGTTCAAACAAATATTAACCGATCGATTGACTCTCGAACAGCAAAATACTTGATAATTAAACGAAATTATTTCAAAGTGTGACAGTTGAATTGGAGTGTGTGTGTGGTGTTGCCCGCCATTCAAATTGTACAAAAACGAAATTCAAAAATGATAATATAATGTGAACATTCGATATATATCCAATCCAATCAAACCAAAACAAAAACAAATATTCATCCATCAGATCCGAGAATCGTAATCAAGAGTCTCGTTTTGAAGAAAAAATGGATGCGGAGGAAGTGCAGGACTACAATCAGCGAGTATTGGAACAGAATGCGGCCAATGTTCAAGTGAATAGGGAGACGGAGGCGGGACTGTACAAACCTAAACTTCACTTGGCCCAAACCACACGGCAAAAGCAAGCAAAAGTGGCCGCAGCACAGAGTGGAGGTGGCGGTGGGGGAGGAGTCTCTCAAATGTTCCCGCCCAATTCCTCTGCTCAGCTCCTCCTTAATAATCCCTCATCATCCTCCGCCTTTCCACCTCAACCTCAACTTCATCCTCAACCTCAACATCAGGCTCTGCCTCAGCCTCTACCTCAGGCTTCCAACAACCAGCTGCCACACCCCTTGCAATTGAGCACCGCCCGTCTCGTGAACAAAGCCGTCTCATTGGAGAAGGAGACGGGTTGGTCGGACTCGACCGAGATCCGCCGGCTGACCCCACCCACACTAGGCTGGCTTCAAGGTCAACAGGATCCCGTCATTCCGCCATTACCTCTCCCTCAACCTCAACCTCAACCCCCACCTGAATACATTCCTCAGCCTCCTCCACCTCCCCCACCTCCCTTCTACCAATCAAATCCAAATCCAAGCCCCGCCCCTTCTGTAGTCCCATTTGTCCCGTACTATAACTCGCCCCTCCCTATTTCCGGCCCTTTTACCCTCAACCCAGGCCAAATAACTGTGGAGCTCAATCCGCCGCCATGAACCAATACCTGACCACTTTCCTCATGGCATTGCTCGCCACCGAGTCAAACTCTCAAAACCAAAACGCTCAAAACTGTCAAAACAACATGGCGGCTTCTGCCTGTGGTGGTGGAACCGCCATTTTGAACGGAAATGGTTGTTGTTCTCCAAACTATTGTCGACCAGCCTCTTCATGTGGTGGTGCTAGTGGTGGTGGGATCGGAACCGGAAGTGGAGCTGGAGGAGGAATCTGTTGTCCTTGTCCAGCCCCCCGAAGTCCAGGCACAACAAGTAAATGAAACCACAAATGCAGACCACCCACGTGGACATGCGCATTGGTATATATATAAATAAAGGGATTCTCAATTCAGTTTTGTTTTATTTCCTGTGTGTGGACGACGTTTGTATATAGTTGCGATTTCTGTCGGGCCCACAGGGAAAGTGGTATGCAATGGGAAAACGAAGGGGGAAAAGGGTCTGTCACCCTCCTCCCGTCGACCCACCCACGCCCACGTCCCCCATTCATCCTCCTCCTCTTCCTCCTCATCCTCCTCATCCGCCACCTCCTCCGCCTCCTCAAGTTCCTCCCGTAAACATAAACACCAGAAACCGATCAAGACAGGGATGCTGTCCAAAACCATTTTCTCGGGGAAGACGACAACGACGACAACGAGCGGGAAAAACTGTTCAAATTCAAGTAATTAAAATTCCAATTCTCCCGCTCCTATGGACAGTCATTCCAATTCCAATTCCAAAAGTCGCCCTTTGAACTCGAAAGTAAATGGGAGCAGCGGGAAGAGTATCGTGGAGGCGGCGGCGGATAGACTTGGGAAATTCAAATCCTCGCGGGTTTCGGAGAGCAACCGAGGAGTCACAGTCAAAGCAGTCAAAGCCACAGCCAAAGACAAAGACAAGGAAAAAGACAAAGTAAAAGGAGAGTTCTATACAGAAACGACAATTACAAGGACACGGACAATTAAAATTCCTCCCTCCGCTGCCGCTGCCCCCGACGCCGCCGCCGTCAACAATAATAGTTTTTCCATGTCGTTCAAATCCAAAGGGAAATCCGACAAACTCAAAGACAAGGAAAAACAATCGGAAGCGGAACAGAAGTCCGGCAGGCGGCAATCAGGGAAAATTCGAGATTATGCGCCACCGCCGCTCAGAGCCTCTCACAATAATAGTCGGAATAATAAAACGTAAATGGACGAGGCACAGACATCAGACCGACCCCAAAGTGGTCGTTATTATAGACGTAAATACTATAATAATAATGATGCTTCTGACGACGGCTTTCCATTCAGATTCAGTTCTCTCATCTTTTCTCATGTGTATATATACACATGCATATACAATTACAATGTTCATATGATAAATGTATAGCAATCTGAATAAACGATGAAGAATATCTTTTTACAAATTTTGAAAATTCAAGCGGATACCGTCAGAAGGGGTGATTTTGGTTGAAGTAAACCGGGTCTGGACAATGCTCCCGCACATGTTAAATGCAATGCTTCCGCTGCATGCTTCCGCCCATACTTCCGCCCGAACCGGCCCCTTCAACCGACAGCATTGCCAGCTTTTTTAACACATAATTTCCGATGCTTCCGCATAATACTTCCGCTCGATGCTTCCGCCCAATGCTTCCACTTGATACTTCCGCTCGATGCCTCCGCTAAATGCTTTCGCTCCCCACGAATAAAGAGAATCATAATGAAAGGGAAATACATATAATAATTATTCTATCAAGCGGAAGCATTGGGTGGAAGCATTGGGCGGAAGCATCGAGCGGAAGCATTGGGCGGAAGCATCGAGCGGAAGCATCGAAAATTATGCGTTAAAAAAGCTTTCAACGCTGTCGGTTGAAGGAGCCGGTTCGGGAGGAGTTTCGGGCGGAAGCATGCAGCGGAAGCATTGCATTTAACATGTGCGGAAGCATTGTCCAGACCCGGTTTACTTCAACCCATGGCTGAATGCGAGCTTATTTTCTATATATACACGTGAGTTCGACCACAGGACTATGGGGCGAGTTCGAACGCTCGGGGAAAAGTCGGCTTAAAACGTACCAAAACTATAGTCAAAGTATACTAAAATGTGCCAAAATTCTTTCGCTAGTTCTATATTGCGATAAAATAGAATGAAAATGGTGTGACCTCACGGTTTGTTTGGACTTTTCCCACGGCCAACTTGAATTCCCATATTTGGACGGGGATTTTCATTGATATTTGGGCAAAATGAGAGTCGTATACGACGACATCAAAATGTTCCAGCCGCACTGAACTCATGAAGTTGATGCTTATAGAGAAACAAAAAAGGGCCCAAAATAAATTTTACCCAAGAGGTATGATTTGCGTGCATGAACTGATCGGTCCAAGTCGCCCCGAAACGCGGCGGCAAGTTGATCCAGCAGACAAAGTTTTTCAGGGTTCAAAAATGCTATTTTTGACATGTTTTTTTCAATCTGGCCGTATAATACTCATGGGCCTTAATACATAAAGCCCTCAAATAAAAAGATTTCAGCAGCCCAACACATGTCCTTTCATTTAGTGGCTAACTCAAGTTTCAAACTTGTAACATTTTCAGTCAGGAGCGCATTAAAAACGCGTGACGCATCGGTCGAACTCGCCCCTTCTGACGGAACATATCGTCAGCTTAGTTTCAAAGAGGCCGATTATCATTTTTGGCCGATTCGAAAAAGGCCGATTATCATAAATCCTTAATTCAAAAAAGGCCAATTATCACAATTCCTTAATTCGCAAAAGGCCGATTCTCAGTATAGAGAATCTCATTAGAGAATCGGCCTTTTGCGAATTAAGGATTTATGATAATCGGCCTTTTTCGAATCGGCCTTTTTGGAACTAAGCTGACGATATGAAGCGTTATGACGCAGTTTGTTCAAGTGGGTACAATATATGTTTGATTGTATTGAGAATGTATCAAATAAAACCCTGCATTCGAGATTTGAGCGAGAAAGAAATTCCCAATTTTATAGATATTGAATTTGATTTTGTGTTGGATGTGCCACCAAATTTTGTTTTACCGCGCGATAAAATATACTTTAAAATATCGTCAAGAATGGGGACATTTAAATGATTGTTTCAGTTGTTTTGAGGAATATGCGGGATATTTCAAGGATAGCTGCGGGGGGGTATGTATTTCGTAGTATGCAGAGGAGGAGTGAGTGAATCAGTAAAAACGGCCAATATGGAAACTGTTAGATCACGATTTTGTATTATTTTTTCTTTTAAACGCGTATATAATATATATAGATTAAAGTTTTATAAATTTTCAAGTTTTTCCACGCCTTTGGAGTGGATAAAAAACTTGCGAGCACTCCAAACACACCAAAAGCCTAGGAAATCCCAGGCAAATGTACAGCAGAAAATGATGATGTCAGTCAGGGGGAATCCTTCAAAATAGCAGGAATGAATGGCCAAAGGGATGCAAAGACCCAGGGAAATCCCAGTGATCACCAGCCAATATTTATAACCCTCCACATTTTTCTAAAACAAAAATCCGCAAAACATTTAAAACATCACACACAAAATGAAACAACTAATTTAATAAATGAATAAATTTCCTTTGGCAAAACAAAAAAGTGAAAGTGTGGAATTTAAAGGAATTTAAAGAAAAACTCGTACAGCTTTTGTCCATTTTATGAGGAGAATGGAGCCGAAGAGACCTGCAATCAGAGTGGACAGCCAAAACCACTCGTACGCTAATTTGATGTAATGTCTCTTCGTATCATCTTCTGATTTTGATTCCGATTCTGATAATAAAAATACATACCCCAGATATATGACAAAAACATATCATGTGTGACAAAATCCATGGGTTATTGTAAATTCCTGGAGAAATTGAAATTAATTATATAGATTAACCATGTCCATGTGGTTTTTTTGAGGGATCCTTGGACGGACCTGGTGACAAAAACATCAAGGCCACCAAGGATAAGATTTTGAGGATAATGAGGAGAACGTCCAACACCTGTGTGGAAAATCCGTATTTTATCACAAATCTCAATTGACATTTCAATCTGATTCAAATAATGAGAAAACTGAAACGATTTTAAAATCCACATGTGCTTACGATATTTAAACTGGCAAAGAGCGTCACGCGTTTCCCAGGCTCTGTCAGCTTTGAAACACAGTCCACCATTTTGAATTCCCTGATTTATGATTTACTGATAGTTTTCCAAAGTCCAATGCAAAATTCAACACTAATTTTGAAATTTCCGTATATCCGTATATATATTTCCAAATTCCCCCACAACAAAATCTCTGATGCTTTATACGATCTGATAATTTGCCCTCTCTCGACTTTTTGAGACGGAATAAAATGGGAAATGAAATGAAATGGAAAGCGCTCGTGTTTTTTCTCTCTCTCTGTGCGTCTATTTTATATTCAACCTTGAAACCTTGAGATCAAAGATCAAGTACAAATGTGGAAAATGAATTAAAGACAACGAAATATAGCCAGGTTTTTCAATGGTGATAATTCCGTCTTAACTGAATGACTCAAATACCAAATTTGGAGTGCAATTAGTTAGCGAGCGATAATTGAGTGAGAAATCAGACCACCCATCGTGAATCCCCAGTTAACAAGTTGTTGAAAACGATAATCCTGTGCTCACGTTAAAGCATGATAAAAAAGGTAACTCTAATTAGTTATTACTAATTACTGCTAATGAAAATGGAAGTGGAAACTATTACATGTATTAGAATTCGAATGTGAATATCTCTTGAGTTGGAAGGGAAAAGCTGTTGAGCGTCTTCCGAACAAACTTTGACTTTTCCCCCGCATCAATAAAATGAAGGACTCTGCACTCTTAGAGAAATGGAATCCTAATTCTCCAATTTTTCCACTATTGTCCGTAATCAAGTAAAGGAAATCATACCAATTCAGAATAGCACACCCTTGGAATCATGTAAAGGAAATCATATCAATTTAAAGTAGAACATGCTTGGAATCTAGAAAAGGAAATCATAACAATTTGGAATAGCACATCCTTAGAATCAAGTAAAGGAAGTCATATCAATTTAGTATAGCGCATCCTTAGAATCAAGTAAAGGAAATCATACCAATTTAGAATAGCACATCCTTGGGATCAAGTTTGAAAGTAATCCTGTCGATTTGGAATAGGACATCCGTGGGTTCCACTGAAAGAAATCATGTCAATTTAGAATAGCGCATCCTTGGGATCAAGTATGAACGAAATGCTGTAGATTCAGAATAGCACATCCGTGGGATTCCTGTAATGGAATCACTTGGATTCATGAAAACCGGAATCCCTTGGATTTCGGCGAGTGTATGCATGTAAGATATAGTGATTGTGAATCCTGTAGGATTATGGACGAAAATGAACAAAAGGGATTCCGAATCCTAAAAGTGTGGTGGCAATCATTCCATCTGCTCCACATAAATGTGTATTTCGATACAAAGTTCCATTTTCAATTGACATTCAATTAAAACAATTTAATATGCAATAAAATTATTTATCTTTTATACTTTTTTCCTGTTTCAATGAATCATCCCATAAAAATTAACTCATTACACAAATCCATCACATATAGCATTTGTATTACATCCCTTTTCTTCAGAAGGGAAAAATGGTGTCCATGAACCCGCGGAATCCGCTTGAAAATATTGAAACATTCATTTTTTTGATTGCTGTGAGCAAACAGATCCCGTTTTCAATTTTAATATATTGTTTTATTTACTCAGTCGCGCGGTGAAGGAAAGTAAAGAGTTTATTATGAGGAAAATGAAGTCCATATATATACTTCCTATTTAAATGACCACAAATGGGCCAATTTAAAAATAAATAAGACATTAACTCATAACGAGTTTTTTTTGGGTCGTCATTAGAAATTTGGAAAGATATAAAAACTTGTGCATTTTTTCAGACTGAAATATATTAAAAACAATTAACACTATATATACAAAATGAGTACTACCTTATTTTTAATCATCGCTTTCTGTTCTCTTCCCGTCGCATTCGGTACATTTTACTCACAATAAACGCCATAGAATCCGTAATCAGTTGAGTAGTTGCGTCCCCGTTTAATTTAATTCAATTCAATTATACTGCTTTTCTTAATCTTTGCAGGAGGAACTTCATCATGGAACTCGCTTTTGGGCGAGAATGTTTTCCCGCAGGATTTGAACATGCCTCGAAGTAAATCCGGGGATGTATCCATTCTCATGCTCGAGTTCAAAGGACTTTTAGATGACGATGACGTCCTCACAACCATCTACAAAACTTACAAGGTTCGTCGCCACATGTCCACCATTCCCAAAATTCCACCACAGCAAAACTGTTTTTTCGTTGGAAACTTTGTACCAAATGAAAGAAATGCCTTGTGTAAATATTCCAGAACATTTACAACAAAGACGAGAATTCAAACGTGAAAAGCATCGTTGAAGGACGTTCCGAAGTCTTTCGATTCAATTGCTTGGACATTGCCCAGCACAATCTGGGTGCTGCATCGGGGAAATACACATGGACAAAAGGGATCAACCAATTCACGGACCTTGTAAGTCCACATATTTACCAAAGTCTTCAAAAAAAACCCATTGGATTTCTGATCAAACCTTGCTGATCAGCTATGCTCAATAAATTGTTGAATAAATATGATTTCAGACTGACGAAGAATTCCTTCGTCTTCACACCGGCCATCCCGTGAACTTGACTTCAGCTCTGATCAATTCGGATATCCCTCTAACAAAATTGACCCTCAAAGGCGCTCCTCCCACAGAAAAAGACTGGAGAACAGATAAAAAGGTCGGATCCGTCAAGGACCAAGGTCAATGTGGTTCCTGCTACGCCTTCACCACGCTCGGGGCAATCGAGACTGCATACACCATCAAAAATGGAGGACCCATCCCGGATTTGAGTGAGCAAGAGTTGGTGGATTGTAGTTCAGGGAATGGGAATGCGGGCTGTAACGGTGGAGATTGGTCCCCGTCCTTTAATTACCTCAAAAATGGTGTGACGACGGAAGAGCTCTATCCTTATTCCAGTGGGAAAGATGGGAAGGCCAAGAGTTGTGGGGTCAAAAAGACGAGGTCCCCTGTTTACGTCAGCTCCTTTGGAATGGTCCCCAAGGATGAGGCTTCCTTGATCAAAGCAGTCAATGAGGGGGCGATTGCCATCGGAGTTAGTGTAAATGGATGGAATTCCTACAAATCCGGGATTTTTTCGGGAAATTGTGAAACCCAAATAGCTCATGCAGTTCTTTTAATTGGCTATACAAAGGATGCCTTTATCATCAAAAATAGCTGGGGGAATTGGGGAGAGTCTGGCTACATTCGATTGGCCCGCGGGAAGAATTCATGTAGAATTTTAGACGATGCTTGTTCCGTTCAAGTGAAATAATTGTAGTACATTTTACTAAGATAAGTGCCTAATAAGTAATAAATTCTCTACCAATTTGGGTAGTTTCCCCACAGTTCTATATAAACAAAATTTTTTTGACCTAGCTCTGTTCAAAAAATTATGATTTGCGGAACATGAAATGAAATGAAGCAGAAATTTAGGATATTGTGCTACATTCTAGTAGCAAAAATAAAAATGAGGCGCGCGATGATCTTGTAGATTCCAAAAGATATTCTTCGTCCATGGTCAAACGAAAGAAATTCGCAGAAGAAAAAACCAACGGCCCCACCCAGCCCAACTAAATATATGTAAAAAATGGCTTCCACTAACGAATTTTCCAAGGATATCAATTTGGCATGAACGATCGTGCTCCGAATATCCTCCGAATACAATTTCCAATGTTGAGGATCGGGTAACTCGTAAATTACACTGACTGGAGCTTTGGACACAAGCAATGCCAAATCAAACCAGAAAGTAAAGAGACCCGAGACAAGAAAAGCCCGATGTGATTGGATGAGGAGGTCCACGTTTGGGGAATAATATGTAGCGAATTGAGCGGAAATGTATATTTCCGATGAGGGACGGAGAAAATTATAATTTTTACGCTGGATGATGGGCACGAGGAGTTTATACGACACTTTGTCATGACGGTAAAAGACGAGGCCGATGAGGCCAATGAAATCCAAATCATCCGTCCAGTTGTCCAGCACCAAAGTTGACCTCTCGTGATTTTTTGACTTGAACTTTGACTTTGACCTGGATCGTGACTCTGACATTTGATGATTATCTGGATTCTCATTGGAATCCTGCAGGATCTTCACGACCTTGTCCTTTTCCTCCTGAACACCATAGTACGTGAATTTGAAACCTAGCTGAACAAGATCCTGGAGCTGATAGTCCGTCTCACTGACTTCGGGGACCATTTGCGTGCTCTTGAGTTGACTCAAGTAGAACTGACTGAGGAAGAAGGCGCTAAGGAGCCAGGAAATGTATAGCCAACTTCTGTCCCGATAGACAACGGATGGGCAAGGAAATTGATTAACAAGTGGGGAAAAGATGCTCAAAAAAGTGCGAATCCCTTGATTTAAGTTCTTGTCCGAATTCCGACTGAGGTTGAGGTGAAAATGAAGATGAAAATGAAGAAGGGCTGAGACGACTCCAACAAACAGAAGAAGTATGAGCCAAACGGAGTCGCAGAATGGTGTGAGGATCGAATACAGCGGGAATTTTTGATTGAGTGAATCGGTCGAGTAGATCACGGAGAAACTCAAGTCCGCCCTTGTCTTGGCTGAATAGTCTGAACGATGGAAATTTAGGGAGTTTGAACAGTCCAAGCATTGTGTTTTAATAAAAGCGACGTATTTGCCGGATTGCGGGTCCATAATCGGTTCGTCTGTGAAGACAAAGGAAATATTGAGATGACTCAGCAGTTCGTGCTCCAGTTTCAAGAGGGGCGTCTCAAACGATGGTTTTTGTTCGAGAAATTCTCGGTGGGTGGACGGCATGTTTTCTCGCATGTCCTCATGGACGATGGACTGGTAATTCAGTTGACCTTGGTATAACATTTTTCGGATCAGTTGAATTTTCTTTCGTAGATCCGCCCTGAAATTTTGAACAGTCGTGCGAAAAATTCGGATGAAGGTTTTTGGTAGAAAATTTTGTCTGCCGTTTGACTTACCTAGTAATACCTTGTTGAACAGGAAAGCGGACCAATTGCAGGATCACTTTTTTATCGACCACGCTTGCATGAGCCAGGGAAATCGATTCTATAGCCAGACTGAAGAAATCTATGGAGATTGTCAAAGTATTTACTGGAGCGAAGCAGATGTTCAAACACCCACCATAGAATTTGAGATCTCCCGTGTTTCGTTTTTCATTATCATTTTCTAGGGAACGCGTGAAAAATACCAGGAAATCCTGCAAAACGTTCACTTTTCTTCTAGATTGATCGAGAAACCCCGCAATTTCTGTGACTGGATCAAAACTGATTGAGTTTTCAATGAGCAAATGAACACGGGAATTTTCAGTGAATTTGACCGCGGTATGAAAATCAAACAAGGAAAAGGAAACATTGGACTTGTTTTTGCTGCTACTTGAATAGATTGTACATGGAGCGTTTAGCTTTTTCATTTCCTCGAGAATTTGAGCGTCAAAATAATGGATTTGACCGGGAAGTTGGGTATTTTGCAAGAAAATGTTGGAGGTTTGAAAGATCCTCAAAAATCCGTCTAATTTCAAGTATTTTGAGTTCCATTGAATTTCAGTTGATTTTCCTGTGAAGGAAGGCTGGTAAAATACAATGATGAGAAGATAAAGAAACAGGCTCAGGGAGGGCTTTGAGAAATTGGAGGCCATTTTCATAATTCCCTCCCGAATTACCGGACTGTTCTGAAATTTGGAGGATTGTTCACACAATAAATAGTCAAAACTTTTTCCCACTAATAAAAAGCTATGACAAAGCAGTTGACATGTTTTTTAGTTGCATCCCCATAAAGGTATAGATTTAGTGCGCAGTAAACAAAGGTGTAAACACTGTGCCATTTGTGAAACGTCGCAAATTGTTTACTGCGCACTACATCCATACCTTTATGATGCAACTAAAAAACATGTCAACTGCTTTGTCATAGCTTTTTATTAGTGAGAAAAACTTTTGAGTATTTATTGTGTGAACAATCCTCCAAATTTCAATGGCCGCATTTTATATAATAATACCTATAGTATAAAAAATAGAAATTACAGGTGCCCACGAATCCTTTCATGTCTAAACAGAGACATGTTGTACACATACACAACAAACTGCATGCAGAGAAATCTCAAAGAACTTTGAAACGCAACAGGAACCAATTTGTCAAGAGTTTATTTTTATTCGTCTTCGTCGGACAAAATCCCAAACAATTTGTTCATTCAAAAAAGCCTTCATAATCACAAGTTTATTTATGCCCTTTTGTGCAGAAATCCCTACAACAAGTTCCAATTCCTTGTGAACATTAAATACAAAGGACATTTTCCCTATACACATAGTTTTGTAAACACGAACAAAGTTTATATAAGAAACTGCTACACTATTTAAGCAATTTAAGGGCAAGAAATGGCGAGTTTTATGAAATGCACTGCTTATACACTGTAAAATTGTAAATCCCACTCAAAAATAATAATGGAAATTAAATCAAAGAATTATATTAGAACTCAAGGAAACATGACAAAACGTTATTATCTGTATTCAAAAAACGCTCAGATAATCATCAAATTATAAATAAATTGAATGATTTGCTGGCCATGTTTTTTACAGCAATTATCAATCAATCGATGTGACAAAACACGAAATTTAATGGAGAGGTTTCCAAAGGAAAAAAACTATAAATTGTCGGCGTTGTCTGCATGCTCTGTGTAAAGTGTAAACACTGTATATGCCAAGGATATCTGTACAGTTTTAAATGACATTCAAGTCTATAATCGTCAGCCCTTTATATTATTTTTGCAAACACAAAATACACTGCATGAGTAAATAAATGGAAAAATAAAACAACTCAGAAATGTTTTGCTTCAAATAAATATCACAATTTAATTGCTCGATTTGCAAGTCGAGAAATCGGGGAAATCCCAATTTATTTCGTAAACAATTCCACAATTGATGCAATTTTGTTTTGTAAAATCATTTGAATAAAAGACCAAAAAACAGCAAAGAATACACGAAAACACCATTCTTTTTGAAGTCCCCGCGATTTCGGTTTTACATCATTGAATTTGAATGACGTAAAAGTTTTTTTTTTTTTTGCAATTTTTCGTCAACACATTTCAATGCAACATTGAAAATTCAAATTCTATGACAGAAATGTGCAGGGAAAACGCAAAAAAAAAATCAATTTTGATTGACAAACACACATTTTCATGATTTCTTCCTGTGTGGACTTTAATGAACGGAAATTGTGGCTACATTTTGTTGTACATGGAGAATTGTATTGATTTTGTAACACACACAGTGCAGTGCCATATGAATTGCGGAAGCGCGCGGGTCATTAGAATTCAAGTCGAAATTTGCAATTCTTCCCACGTGCATGGAATTTCTTGGCTCGATCCCGACTTTTCTCATCCAACGTCATCCATTTGATTTCCTTTTGATTGTGATTACTCACTCGCATCATTTGCGCTTGCGTCCGATTACAAAAATAATTGGGGACGTGGAGGAAAAATTGAGAGCTCCTCAAATCCTTTTTCCTTTTCCTCATCGAGTGTCGACTCTTGTCCGTTTTCGTTTTCGTTGTTGTTTTGGTCTTCTCCTCGGCATTGGCAGCGGCGGGAAGTTTGAATTTCAAAATGAGCCACCGAGACTCGCCTCGTATTTTTTTAGATGGTTCCTTAGTTGGGATTTTGAGTAGATTTTTCCCTTGGATTTGCACCGGATTTGGTTGCTGGTGTTTATGCTGTTGTTGTTTTTGTTGTTGTTGTTTTGATTTGTGTATCCGTTGTGGACTGTTGTTGTTGTTTTTGTTGTGGTTATGGTTTTGATTGAGACTTTTGACTTGGGAAATGATGTGAATGAGATTCCGCATCTTCCCCAATAATTTCTCTCTGTCCTCAGAATTTTCCGCGCCTTCCTCAAAATGGCTTCGACTGAGATGCCGCAAGTCCTCGGCAATAGACTTGAGTCCCCTCTCCAACAAACCAAGGGCTCGCTCTATTAGTTGATCAAATTGGAAGGTTCGAAAGGTTTTGATGGGGTGTCGGAACTCTTTTAAAGGTGGTGGATCCCGAAATGTGGACTCGATGAAGGAGGAAAACAACTCGGATAAAATCCCACTTTCACTCCACGCCACTCCACAACTCAACACAATCAAAATTACCCAGAAAATCCTTTCTTTCTTGCAAAAAGTCATATTCTATATATAAATCCCACCACAACAGAATATTCAAAATTCATAAAGAATAAATTCCATTAGAAATTAGAAATGTACTTTGAAAATCCCCGTTTTTTCCTCTGTATAATAAATAATTTGTACTATACTTTATGAACGAAATACATATATTTCGTTTCAAAAAACACGGAATCTATAATTAATTTAACAGAGATTTGATAAACCATGACAAAAAAAATCTGAATCCTTTTGTCGTATTAGGAAACAATTTTAAACTGAATCCGCACACAAACACAAATGTATTTATATTTCCATGCAATATTTCCACACATTTCTATGAATAAAGGTCATTCACACCTGATGATGCTGATGATGATGATGAGAAAGTCATGAACCAAAACGAAGACGACAACCATGCACACACTCGTCATTTCCGCGAGTAAAAACGAATCGCATCGGCTGAGACCAACTATATATATACAAAGGGATATACGCTGTGGATGTTTGTTTACAAATTTTATCATATGCCTATATAAATAAAGTGACTGTGATGTGCGGACGGCAATGAAATTTCAAAAGGATGAGAGAGAAATGGAAAATGTGGAGAATGTGTATGGAGATTTTGTAAGAGAGTTCACACAGGTAAAATTCCCACGCGGAAATCCCGACAAAGAGAAATATCATATATGTGAAAACGATGACGAAGGAAAAGCTTTTCTAAAAGGATTTTTGATTCATTTCTCATGTGGATTTTTATGTAGTATTTTTATACAAGTCACAGCTCACTTGAAAACTTGGATTTTTCTCTTTCCACACACACACACACACACACACACACAGAAAACATGACGGAAAATGTAAATGAATTTGTTATTTGTTCCGCGTGGTAAAAAATGAAGATATACACACACAGTTCATTTACGATATTAAAATTTCATCGCTTGTGAGCTCGTGATAGGTACATAATACATAATATATACTCCATCGGCATTTCATGGAAATGTGTGGGAATTCTGCACACACTTGTGAACCAATTGATGTGGATTGATGATGATTTAAAGCGAAAACATGTGGGTAAACAAAACGGATGATCCAAAGTATTAGTTACTGTACCAGTTGGAGACTTGTAAACAATCGATTTCCATTGCTATAAATTGTTTGCTATATATGTATTGTTCACGAAATAATGTGGGCTTTTTCCATTCATTTCATTTCATTTCCTTTCCAGCAGTGTGAACACACAGCGTCCGAATTTCCTCAATCTTTTGATCTTTTGAGATCTTGACGCCCTCGCTTTATTAGAGACAATTTCAAATTCCCAAATGTGTGGGAATTGTATATAAATATTGTGTAATACAAATACATCTAATACCATGAATTTTACTAATAAAGATCGCCTTCAATGCATTTTCCTCGTGATTCTACCACATTTCCTTGGGCTGTGTCTGGGCAAACCGGGTTGGCTCAAGATTTGTTCGGGCACGCCCGACGAGACGTATGAAGTCCATGCGGGTGGCTGTCCAAAGGGAATTCTCCTTCAAAATCCCGTTCAAATCTCTTGTATTTGCGTTCACGGCGTGTAAGAAGAAATATACAATGAAAACTAATGTGGAAAACCTTTGTCCACACATGTCCAAGTCAAATTTTTACATTTATTTATAGAAAAAATGTTCATCCATCGTATTTTGTTTGCTTTTTGCTTTTGTGTGATGCAGATGGGCATTGTCGGGGAGTCCCTGTGACGAATCTCCCTACATTTTAGTCGGGAAAGGTGACTGTTTTTCCCTGGACAATGCACAAGTACGACAATAAAAGTCACAATCAACATCCCGATCCACACACACACAATCGGATTTAATTGGGAAAGCTACTAATTTTTTGGAGGACGTGTGTTGTTGTTGTGTTGTTTTGACTCCGTTTTTTTCCTTTCAGATCAAGTCGATACGTTTCATCGGAAGGCCCTCAAACGCATTTTCTCCCCGAAGTTACATTAGCTCCGGGCATTTCAGTTACTTTTGGAAAGTGTCCACTGGGTCGTCGCTGTCCGGAGTTGGACCAAAACTTCAAAATGTGGACGTTTTGAGCATAAATTCAGAGAAAGCTGTTTATTCCTCACGAGAGTCCGCTTGTTGTGGTGCATCTTCTTCTTCTTCTTCGGCCTCTGATGCGGAAACACCTCCAGTCCACATTTGTCTCGGAGCACCCGGAAACAAATATTCATTGAGGTCCAAATGCCCGCAAGCCTCCAATCCTCCTCCTCATCAGCAGCTGAACAGAATCTCCCTGAATTTCGGCCAAGGCATCAAATGTACTCGAAATGTTTCCTCATTGAATTGAATTGAATTGACTTGATTAACGTGTTAAATCAAGGGTTGTGTTTCCTAATTGTATACACCCGTTTTTTTCACAGTGTCAATTAGTGTCAACGAGTCCAAAATCCTGAGTGCGAGTCCAACATGTCAAAAATGTTCCGTTAAATCCAAGGCAACTTTTGAGACGGATTGTTGTCAAGCACTGCCTTTTGAGGACGTCTTTAATGACTCGGACATGGACCCAAAACGCTATGAGAAACAAACGAATCGACTCGCCCGGAAGCAAATGGACTTTGTGAGGTTTCACAAAATGAACGCGTGGCCCGTGAACACGCACGAGTTTGATCATCTCCGACATGCATCCCTCCTTGTATCCAAATTGTGCCCAATTCCAAAGAACCTTCTCAACACTTTTGTTCGCTTATTTCGCTATCTGGTGAATGAGTCCATTAGTCAAGTCCCACTCGAGAAGACGGTGGATGACTATCAAAGTGATCGGATCGTGGAGTCCCTCCAAGCTTGCACCGCCTCCTCTCAAGGCCCTTGGACATTTAAACGAAGTGGAGGGAATTGTGATTCAGAGGTTCAAACTCTTTTCCTCAATATATCAATTCAATGACAGTCCATCATTTATCATTTATCATTTTTTGTCTGCTCAAAAATGCGGGCAAATTCATAACATTCGAATGGTGTTGTGTTCTTTTTTTTTGTTTTTAGATTGACACGATTGTGACACCGGAAAAGGAAATCAAAATCCGGACGAGTCTTCTTGGGAATAATGGGAAATTTCAGATGGACACGAGAGACATTACGATCGAAACAGTGTGGACGCTCATTAAATTCGTGGGGAGTTTCTGTTCCAAACATTTTGATGATCATCCAACAGACCTCGATTATTTACTCAGTGGACTCCAAAAACTCATTACTTTGGATCTCACCAAGCGCTGGTTTCAAAACTAAACAAAAAAATTGGCCAATCTCATCTCATCAGAAAAATCCTTGAAAATTGAAAAGAAACACCGCGAAATGAATTTGATCAACTTATTCTTCTTCTTCTTCTTGTTTTATAGGTACAATCCAGGGAAATCGAACGATGCGTTGAGTTCCCTCCTTCGAGATCAGGACTTGTCGATGTTCATTGAGAGTTTAGAATCCTGTGCTCTGGCCGCCGATGACTTTTCCACGCAGAAAAAATCCCTCGTTCCACCAGTGATTGAAGAGAAACCGTGAGATTCTCTATAAATTTTCACAGTATTATATATATAAAATCTTTTGAGCGCACCAATTTTGTTTCGCCCAATTTCTCTTAGGAAAAATGCGTTAGAGTCCAGTCCGTTGTGGGAGAACAAGGCTATTTGTCTCACATCCGGCTACTCTGATCCTTCCTTTATCTGCCCTGCTTACGGCCAGGAAAATCCTCAAGATCCTCAAGATCCTCAAGATCCTCAAGACAATTCAAACTTGGCGTATAAAACCATCATAACAAAACGCACCAAAAAACAACAAAATACGATAAGACTCCAAAAAAAACAAATGGCCGTCAAGGCCCTTTTTTACTTTTTACAACGGTTGTTCATTTCTTCATATATAGAGCTGCCGTGTATCAAGTGGACTTGTCCGATGAGAAGGCCGTGGAGGCTCTCAGAAATCTGGGAACACACGAGAGCCTGGATTTTTGGCAAACTGGTAGAGTCGGCGTCCCCGCCAAGATTGTCATTCCCGGCGTGGATGCTCTCCCTATTCAAGCATATTTCAAAGAACATCATCTAAATTTCTCCATTAAGATTCCAGACCTTCAAAAGTAATCCTTCCACAGAATTATTCATATTAATTTTCATAAGATTTTCAGCTATGTAATTTGATGTTTAACAAAGCTTGATTGGAATTGAAATTGAAGGGTCCTGAACATTGAGAGGAAAACCCAGGAAATGTATAATAAGAAAGAAAAGGGGAAAATGACTTGGGATATTTACTACAATCTCCAAGAAGTACGTGGAGGATACATAAACAAGAGCTTGATCTTGTTATTTAATTAAATTAAATATATATAGTAATTTAATTGGGATTTTTATATAAACAAATATATATTAGATTTACGAATGGCTGGATCATCTCGTTTCCCTCCACCCGCATCTTGTAACAATGAAAGTAATTGGGAAGGGTCACGAAGGCCAGGAGTTGAAGGTCCTTAAAATCTCTAAAGGGCCTGGTGAGAAGAAACCTGCCATTTTCATCGAAGGGGGTATCCATGCGCGAGAGTGGGCAGCCACTGCCTGCATCACTTACATGATCAACGAACTCATCACGAATTCTGATAAATATGCGAGTTTCCTGGACAAAGTGGACGTCTACATTTTACCATTTCTCAATCCAGACGGTAATATAAAAACGTTCATTCGTCTCACAATATCCACAGCACAGCTGTCCGCCATTAAAACTATATAACAATCACAACTGTCCTCAAAAAAAAAACCAGGTTACGCCTACTCCCACACAAATGCAGCCGATGGCCGGCTGTGGCGTAAAAATCGGAGGCCAAACCCCAAAGCGCCTAACCCAAAATGTATCGGTGTGGATTTGAATCGGAATTTTGGATTCAAATGGGGGATCGCGTCCAAGGATCCCTGCTATGAGACTTATGAAGGGCCCTCAGGCTTCTCCGAACCTGAATCTCAGGCAGTCCGGGATTTCATTTTGGGGGCGAAAGGGAAAGGCGTGAATTGGGTGGCGTACCTCCCCGTTCACGCCTCATTTAAGGACATAAATTTACCCTGGGGCTACACGACCACCCCGCCAGAGGACATTGTGGAATTAGTAAGGGAATAATATAATCTAGATGTCCTTGTTTCTTTACGTAAAAATCCAGATATTCTGAATTTTGAATTTTGAATCCGGCCCCTGAATAACTGTAATAATAATAATAATAATAATAATAATAATAATAATAATATTCAATTGTCTTCACGGCCATTGTTTTTTCTTTGGTCATTAGAGAAGTCTGGGTGAGAAAGTGGTGAAAGCAATTAATGAGGCAAACGGAGAAAAGTACGAACTGGTCACCGTTTTAATCAATGAAACCCTCACTGTACGTTTCCTCTATATAATCAAGTGAATTACTATATATAATTGCTGCACACTTGCAGAAAATGACCTCAATACAATCAAAAATTCAAATTCCGTGGGGGGGTTTTTTTTAAGGGTACGAGCAATGATTGGGCAAAAGGTGAAGCGGGGATTCCTTATGCGTACACAATTGAGATTCGAAATAAAGAAGTGGAGTTTTTCTTACCACTGGATCAGATTTTACCCACAGCTCAAGAGATTTGGTCGGGGATTCAAGTCATTTGTCATTTCTTTGCGGAATCAAAACCTTGATAGAAACTTCTGAAGGCTGTCTTTGTCATTGACGCCTAAAGACGTTTGAACGTGCTTTTAATAAATATAATCATAATAATCGTAAGTAAACTTGACCAGGAACAAGAAGGAAAACATTAAATGAAAATATGAATTTGTTCCGCACATATTCCATTTTTGCACCATAATTTTCAAATTACAATTGAACAAATGTACATCAAAAGTACACAATTTTGAGGAGAATTATGAAAAAAAACCACTCAGGATCTTTTGCGTGTGATGTGCTCTCAAAAGAAGCAGGAGAATTAAATATACTTATACTTTGCAATAAAAGTTGTCCCATAAGTTTCTCCACATTTACTGTGTGTGCACAGGAGGGAATGGGAAGGAATTTATGAAACAAAGTGATACCATTGAAATCTCATTTAAAAAATTGTGCATATAAAAGTCCAGGGACATTTCTATAATATTATGGACGGCTTACATCTTTCATTGAGGTGTGAATTCCAATTCCAACTTCCACAGGCAATCCACAATGGACGACGACGAGTAAATTTGGATAGAAATTTTGGATGACAAAGTGTGGTTTGTTTATGAAATGAAATGATGTATACAAAAAAACTACATGGCTCTCTTTGAGCTGAAAACCCCTAAACGTGCGATTCGGTCCAACTCACAATCAATCAGTTTGGCCTATAGGAATTTTGTGTGGTGCTGTGTTTCAAATCGTCGTTTGAAATTCCAAACAAACAACACAGATTTTCGAGAAAAACAATGTACTTTCACAATAAAATGTACCGATATGTATAAAACCACCCCAAATTTAAATTGGATGAGAATTTGTCAGGAAATTCATGGCATTTCCCGTTTACACATTCATAAATAGATTTTCGACGAGAGCCCAAACCATCGTCGCGTTCCTATTATATTTCATTTGAATGAGACAAAGAAAACCGGAGAAATGGACATTTAATTGAGCTGGACGGGACAAATCATTAAATTTATAGCCCTTTTTCCCTGTGGAAAAATATTTACGCATATCCCCAATTCAATTCAATGCAGAAAAAAATGAAAACATGTTCCAAATTCCACAATGTTATTCAAAAGCAATTGTTTTCATTTCAAATTTGACATTGTAAAAATCCTTTTATAAAAAAACGCCAAGGGATTTTTCCTTAAAACAGTTTGTTTTCATGAGGAATTTTTCACATTCAAACTCATAATTTGTGTGTGTGTCCGAATGTAAATTGCACACAAAAAATGTACAAATTAAAGTCACAAAATAAATACAAAAATTAAATATATAGAACAAACATTTCCATCAATTTACAATTTACAATCTTGAAGTTGAATGTGCTTGTGGAATTCCACTTGAGGCCGAGGCAACTCATATATAGAAAACCTATATATATAGGGATATTCTTTTGTCCCTTATTTTCTGTGGAGGCAACTCGCAATGGAAGAATCCAACTTGTGCATATAAGGGGAAGTTGGAAGACCCAAAAGGCTCTTTTCAAATCCCTTCAAAGTTCAAAAAGCCTTCCTGTGTATATTTTCGATTCATATCCTTTTCAAGTCTCTCCTTCGCACACAATTTCTCTCTCTCTCTCTCTCTCTTTACCTGTAAAACTGTAAATCCCAAAGAATATTATAAGGATTCCCACACATTACATTTTCTTTGTGTACAAATCCAGCCAACTCCATACACAATTCAAAATCCCCCTTGCAAAAGTTTTTTTTGCCTTTAAAGTCTGAATTCATACCATACAAATTGCCAATTGGAGCCATCCCACAGAAAAGACATGGAAAAGACAAATGAACTGGTGGAGATGAAAAATTTGAGGGGGAAGTCCAGTAAGACGCAGAAGAAGGAGAAGAAAAAGAAGACGACGACGACGGAGAGGAAGGAAACGTGGGAAATTGTCCAGCAAACTTCATCCAACTCTGGGAAAAGCCTGGACACGGAAAGTGGTGAGGAGAAAACAACGGAGAGTGGGAAATCCAGTGGTGAGGATGACCACAACAACCAGCCGGAAATTACGCGGGCATTCCCGCAAGTGAAATGTGACTCGACCACAACAAGTCCAATCAAAATCCAATCACCATCACAATCACAGTCACAAGCTTTTGCTGATGACGATGATGAGAATGAGAAGGAGGAGTTAGAGGAGGAGGAGGAGGAGTCCATCTGGAAATATGCTTGGCTTGTCCAGCCATCCCTGATGGCTGCACGAATTTTGGGACTTGGAATCGGGATCATGATGATGCTGCCTTTAATCTCCTTGGCATTGTTGACAATCGTGACTGTGGGCTTTGTGATGGTCTCCATTGCGAGTTTCCTCTTTCTGATTTGCATCATTGTCTGGGTTTTGGTTCTCTCGGTTTTAGTCGTCATTGAGAAAATCCAAGCCTTCCGAGCACGACAACTTCGTCCCAAATGCGAAAATCCTTAAAATTTGTGTACATGTTTTTGTTTTTTTCATTCATTACATAAATTAATTAGCCAAATTGAAAATGTGAAAATAAGCCTGAAATCATGATTGCTTTCGGTTTTCGGATTTTTTTATTTGAGAATTGCATATGTGTAAACTAAATGAAAATTGTATTCTGGATTTGCCGTTTTTGTATAGAATATAATATACATTCAATTGAATTGAGAAAAGTGACACACATTTTTTTGTGAGGAAAGTACACGGAGAGTTGGGCATAAAAAACGGGATAATTTCCCAACTTCACATTGGAAAGGCTGTCCCATAACTTTCTCCCCATTTATTGTGTGTGCAGAGCGAGAAGTGGGAAGGAATTTATGAGACAGCGAGAAACAGAAAAAAATGTGGGTGGACAAAAGTAATTTGATTTGAGGATTTCTGAATCCATTTATTTTATTGTAACAAAAGCATCTATTTATTGAGTGAAATAAATTGAAGTCATAATAATTTTGACTGACTAATTTCCCTCTGCACACACTTTTTCCTTTGATTTGTGTTGATTCATTAGAAGATAAAAGTTCCTTTAGAAAGTTGGTATAATTACAAATAATTACTGTCCATCCGTATTAAAATGGCGCGCGGGCGAGGATGGGATGTCCTTGGAATTTTGAAGCGAAAAAAGCTTTACCTTGGTTTCACTTCCAAATTCCAAGGACATCCCATCCTCGCTGCGCGCACCAACTCCAAAAAACTTTATATGAATGGACAGTATACTGCCAGAAAATATCGAGGTTGCATTTCCGCGGATGACGATGAGTTTCGGAAGATTTCACACGGTTGAACACGGGAGTCCGTTCCGATTTTCCTGTGGATTTCCTTTCCCGTGCTCCATGCAGCAGATCCTGTGTGGGGCTTCTCCTTCTTGCACGATAAATTATTCGTTTACATTCCTCACTCAAGCTTCAAAATTCCTCCACCTTTTAAAAAACTCTGTGCATATATGTATTTATTGAACTTGAGAACCGCTCTCGTCAAACCATGATAAAATTAAAATTAAGCCTCGTTACAAATTTTTTGATTATGATTGATTACGTACAAAATATTTTAAATTGTATAAATTCTCTCCATTATCAATTTATCGTCGTCTTGAACTTGAAGGAAATCTGCTGGCAATCGCACAAAAAATGGTGGAAAAAATTGGAATTATTCGAATCAAGGCAACTCGCAATGAACTAATCCTATATACATCTGAGGGGAAGTCGGAAGACCCAAAATTAAAAGGCTCTTTTCAAATCCCTATAGGTATACAGTCTATAAATCTATTCGTGAGACTTTCTTTTTCGGCGAGAACGCGCGTCGAGTCCATGATGTCCTTGATTTT
>JAIUND010002333.1:0-23331 GCA_034699125.1 Gisinianus flammeolus
TTTTCAAACGCTTCTCATTGGCTTGCTCGGTGTGTAACTCCGCCCCTTGCTCACTCAAGATTTTTTTCTCGCTAATTTGCTACAGGATACTTCCGGTTGAGACTACAGTACAAATACTTTACAATTTGTATATGGGACCTATATTATAGGTACGTCTTATGAATTTGAATCATCTACATATTATGTATATCGTGATGACATTTTCATTAAATTGCGTTTTTTTTTCAATGTTGGTTACAAAGCAATGTATAATTCTCTTCGTATAGCAATAATGGGCGGTTGGATTATTTATTTATTTAATTTCTGGGATGCGAATTTGTCTTGAAAGTCTCAAAAAGGGGACAAATCAAGTTTTCTCTCTGCAGTGAGGTCTTTTTTTATAGTTTTTCTTCCACTTTATTCTTCTCGTTCATCCGATATAATCTATAATCAGAAATAGAACACTGTGAAGTCACATTCCCTTGATGATGAAGAGGAGTTTATGTAGAGATGAGATTGTCATCATTAGATAAAACATATGAATTAGTATGTGTAGTAATTTCAGGTGAACTAACATTCAAATACGAAGGATTTGATATTGTTGTTCTATCAGGTAATTGAATATTGTCGAATTGAGTCAGAGCCATTTCTGAATTTTGGTAAAATTTCGTCAATAAGTCCTTTTGAGAATCACAAAGTCCGATTTTGAATTGGAATCCTTAATGGATATTTTCTATCAAAAGATTTTGTTTCAGATTTAAATATAGGATTTTGATTGGGCATTGTTGGTTGAATATTGATTATTTGAGTTTTTAATTTGATTTGAAGCATTCGAATTTTGAAAGTTCATATTTGAATTCCAACTATTCACATTTAGATCACTTGTAATTTTTGTTTGAGACGCTCGCAATTTGATTTAAAAATTTCAAAGTTGGACTTGGACCAGAATGAATTGAATCTTCCATCGCCTTTGACTCGAGCATTCCTATAATTTTAAATCGGGTTTAAGTTTTCAATTTATATTGGTCTCTCAATTTACCCCGCCGCCAAATGCGTTCAAAATGTCTGCAAAACTGCAATTTTGACAATTACTTTGCAATTGAGAGCGAAGATGGGGGCGAAAGTGCGTTGCAAAAGTGGTCTATTTCAACCGCTCTGAATCTTGTGGTGACGCGTCTGGAGAGGAAAACAAACTGCGTCAAATACAATTGATTGCAATTACTTGATAATACTAACTATTTATCACAATCAAATAGAATTGATTCGTTCAGTTTGTGCCGGAGTATTGACAATTGGTAAGCAGACACACGTTTTGAGTGGTAACACAAGACATTCGAAAATAACCAAACCGATGGGACCCAATCCAAATGTTTTTCTCTAATAAATAAGATTATCAATTTTCTGTTCAACTGTATAATCGAATTATGTAAAATCCACAAACCGACAGAAGTTCGAATACGGATGCGAAAAATTCAATTCTTATTTACCAAGGATTCGATGTTCAGCTATGTTTTGAACCAATTTTGTCATATTTTACGTCAACTGTATCTGATGTCTTTCCCATTCTACTAAAATTCTCAAAACCCAAAAACACAATTTTCCAAAACTATGGATTATGGAATATTCAAATTTTTTGAAATAATTTTACTTAGTTGGTCCGGATGACTCAAACTCCTCGGTGGTCTTCCGTATAATTTCTTGATTAGGCTTTCTTTGAAAGCCTTAAATGTTTTACAACCAGATGTGTCGGAACGTAGTATAAGCTATGCAACAGCAAATCTATCAAAACGTTATGGTAGCTATTAACGTATTAACGTTTTTCACGGTTTACCCAAAAGTCTGCACTATCCAGTGATTGACTTCAAATACAAATTTCAACAACGGATTTGTGCGCAATTTATATTCTGCTAGGATCTTTGAAGCAGCCCAGCTGAAGTCTATTATAAGAGATAAATAAAACAAATTCAATCCTCAACAATTTTTATAAATATTTAACAAAGTTCAACGTCAAAGTTTTAAAGATATATATTTGTCTTTGTTATTTAAAAACAAATAAAAAGTCCAGTTTATTGCCGACATTTCATGAATTTTACAGTGGTATTGACGCAGTCAATAGTGTAACGATGTAAGAGTTTTGACTGTTAGGGAGATGAAGTATTGAGTAGTTAAGAGAGGAAAGGGTGATAAAACGGTGGAAGGTCTAAACTCGTATTTAAAGTGTCCACCGAAGTGGATACGTGCCACCTTACTAGCAGACTGTAGGGGAATACATGAAGGGGGAGCAATTGGTGGTTCTGGGTTCTGTTAGCCTACGATGCTAGTAAGCTATAAAAATGTACACATATGTAGAAGATATGTATATGAAATAAAAGAAGAACTGTGTTTCCAATACAGAGAGCAAGTACAATAAGATCAGGCTGAAGCAGCAAAGAGTTGGAGTTTTACTGGTGAATATATTTAGTATTTACTTGAATAAGAAAGACTGAGGATAGTGAGGGAGTTATAAGTGTGGAAACAAGAGTAATTTAACTGTATAAAAGGTCTTCCTTTTATACTAAAATAATGCTGTGAGTGCAAACGGATGTTTTCGCAAACGTTCGACTCAAGGAGTGAACATTCGTAATTCGATCCGATTTACGAATGTAGAAATGGATTCGAATGATAATAATAATTTTGATATTAGTAGTGATAATAATATTTTGATTATCAGAATATTGCGTCATATAGTTTAACGTCATCCTAATATTTATATTCTATTGTCCTTTGTGTACATTTGGTCTTAGGATCATTTTGATCCTGCAATCTTATATAACATTACAGTTGTGAATGTTATGATTCTTTTTATTTACATGTGTAATGATCAATTTGATCCTGCAATATTATAACATTACTTGTGTTTATATTTTGATTCTTTCTATTTACATGTGTGAGGATCAATTTGTTCTTTCAATCTTATAGCATTACTGGTGTGTAATTTATGATTCTTTGTACATATATATTGTTAAATTCAGATTTTGTGAGGATTTATACTTGTAACATGATTTCGAGCTAAATGGGGGATGTTATAATTTCTTTCATCTCCCAAAAATCATCTACTGATGGAAACAACAATTTCTTGCCCTGAAATATCTGCGGGGGGGAATTTAAAAAAAAGTACGCGTATGCAATTGTTAAATTTAAATTTAAAACTTCAAAACTCCTTCATGAAATAACAAAAAAGGAATTCTTATGAGGAATAGGCATTTAGTAACGTAGATTAGAGATCTCCATTCAGCTCGCCTAAAAAATACTCAATAATTGACTCAAGAAGTTCTTTATGCATAGAAACAAAATGTAAATCAATATCTGCCATAGTATTAAAGTACATTTTACAATGAGGACAGTGTTTACGAATAATAAATATTTTCACGCTCTGACCTTTGCCCAGCAGCTATTTGTTGTGGACTGAGGGGTGGCGTATCTGCATCATGAATTAGATCAGCATCTTCATTTGGAGCGGTGTCATCGGTGAGTGCAGCCACAGGATTCACTAGATGATGTTTATTGTATATGTGTGAGTTAATTTGACATGATATAGTGATGGATAAATCTGGTTCATTGATTCAAAGTCAACATTAGACTGACTTCCTTTACCGTATATTATAGAAAGATCCACATCCGTATTGTGCATAAAAGTATATATGTATCTGCGGGGAAATGAGACGGAGGGGGGAAGGAAAAGAAATCAAAAGTGGAGTGATCATCTGGAATTTTAAATATAGTATATATAAGTATACATGTTCAATAATTGTTATTGTTTTCCTCTTGTGTCTTACTCCCGAATCACCACTACAATATACAAAGTTTTGACAGTTTTGAATTCCGAATGTATATATTTCTCAAGATTACATTCACGGATTTTCTTTTGTATAATAATATTATACGTTTTCGTGTTCCGGAGTTTACACATATTTTTCTTGCATCGATGTTCAACTTCCGAATGAATTATAACCCTGTGAATAATGTACATAAAAAGATACACACAGTTCTTTGGCTGAGACTCACGGATTTCTTTTACTCGAACAAGAAATTCAACATTTGACTCAGGAATCAAAAGTGTCAAGACACGGTGAGTGTATATTCTTGTACAGTAATTATGATTTTATGATATGTATAGATAGATAGTTAGATATGTTTTTATTCAGTCAATTTGGCCATTGCCTTTACAACCATTTGATTAGTTTGTACATTAATGCAGAAGTGTTAAATTGTGCAGAATTTTTTAATTAATTAGAATTGTCGCGCTTATGTGTGTATACGAAGGTATTACAATGTTATGTTTATCTTAGCTACATCATATTATTATTACTTTTCCCATGTGCTTTTGTATGCATACCAAATTAAAAATATCATTATTATCACCACTAGGATCACCATTAGAGTTACCATTGGAGTTATCACTAGAATCATCATTAGCGTTATCATTAGAACATTGTCTTGTTTACCATTTTATGATTCTTGTATTTATATTAGGTCCAAATCAAGTTTGTTTATTTATTATTTATTTTATCACTGACCTCCATCTAGAAATTGCACATGTTCTTATAGTCTCTCACTTTGCTTCCGTTATATAGGATTATTATGTAGTTATTTTTGTCCATATTTATTCCTGTGTACTTTCCTAGGTATTTTGTTCTTTGACGAGTGTATGTTTTACACTGAAACATGACATGGAAAATATCTTCATTCACTTTACATACTTGGAATTCAGTGCTCTTAGTTTTATCCCAGAACTCACATATACCATTTAGCTCAATAATATTATTTTTAACTCTTAACCTTGGGATTCCTGTACGGATTTGTTGAATGATTAACATCTCGTTTAATGTAAGGTTGCTGGTTAGGAACTCACTTCTGGTCACATGGGTTTTTATACATTTGAATTGATAGAATCTTTCATTTTTATTCATTGCAATTATATCGTGTTCGATTGTTGATTGTGAGAACTTTGCGATTATACTGCTTTTGTTGTTTGTTAAATAGTCTCTGCTAATATTCTGGAAATCGTCTAGCATTCCATGATCGTAGAATAATTTTCTTATTTGCAGCACCCAGTTGTATCTTATGTCTTGATTTGTATTATTTTTCGCCATCAAGAATCGCTGATGTAGAAGACTTTCAGCGGGTTTGTGTAAAAGTTTGATTAAGTACCTTAACATTGCTTTAAATATAGGTATTTTAATAGATTGGCATTCAGTCTCCAATCTCAAAAGGTATCCTGGAGTCATATTTGTAGTATTTAATAATTTCCTGGGAAATTGAGTTTGGAATTTTTCTAGCTCATCAATAAAATTTAGACACCATACTGGGCTCGCATATAATATCACTGATTTCACAATTGTATTGAATAATTGAAGTTGAGTTTTTATGATATGTATATGTACCGACTCAAACAATGTGAGTTCAAATCTCATATCCCGGTATGAATGGAAAGGGAAAGACAACCATCATTCCATATAATATAGAATAATATATGTACATAGATGAAGGAGAAAGCGAGAGACATCAAACACACATAATATGTACAAAGAGATTACAGATATGTACGTATTGACTGAAATACTCAACAACAAAGTCGCAATGCATATAATCTGAATACATATGTACATTTGTAGATTGAATATTTTATCGTATTTCCTCTCTGGCTCGTGTAACATATTATAATGTATAATAATATATATGCATAACAAAATTATCTTGAACGTATCATTTGATTTAAAAAATTAAACGGGAGTTGATTTGAATATGTTTTATGTATTTGTATTATGTAAATTGTTAGCAGTCGGATGAAAATGTTAGCAGTTAGTGTTAGCAGTCGGGTGAAAAAATACTGATTTAGATTCTAATTTAGCTCCTCCATTACTTGAATCGTACATGTTATAATTACGAGAAGAGAAAAGGATAGTGACATTTTATGTTGTAATTAAATGCAGAACACACAGAAACGGAAACAGAAGGTTGCTTGTGTGTGTGGACGACTTTTGGAATTTACATTCAGCAATATTATACAAAAAAATAAATATGTATTAAATATATTAGCATGGCAAGACAAAGTGAAATTTTAATCAAACTGATTTCGGATACGTCAGCATACTAATATACCGAAGAATATGTGTAAATATTTTTGGTTGTGACTCCTTGGTTAGTCCTTGAAGAGTTCCTTTTTGTCACATTGTAAATTAGTGAATTGTAAAACAACAGAGCATTGACTTGTAATGTGTTAAAATTTCTTTTTTAAACTCCTGTACGGACATTTTGCGTGCTGCAGTGAGCTGTTTACTATTCCTGCTTGGAAACACAACAGTCAGAAGAAGGTCTGGTTGTTGTTTAAGTTTACCGCCGTTGATCTTGGTTTTGGTTTTCTTCAATGTGGTGCTTTGAGAGCTTGTTGGTGCGCATGGCCTTGATGACAAGATGGTATCATTTTGATTACTCAGGGTGGAAAATGTTGTGGTGACCTGCTCTATTTCCTTACTACCGTAGAATAGTGGCAGTTTATCTGAATGCCGTACATTTACTAGATCAAACAGAAAAAAAGACCTTTGTCAATGTGCATTTAAAATTAACGTTTAACTTCTTTCATTGTGTTTTATACAAAATGCAATAGTTTCTTACAAATTGTCTTGACCTTGCCTACAAACGTTCCTAGGAGTGTCGTTGGAGTTGTTGGTATCCAAATACTCACTGTTGGGCTTGTGGCGTAACAAACTTTGAAGGGAGAATCACTCGTTTTACTTTCTAGGTCTCTGTACAGTGGAATAAAATTTCTGTCCAGCATTACTGTGGATGTTGCACAGTTCCGCAGTCTGTTGGTCATCAAGAACTTTTCCGGCCAACAGAAGTTTCATGGCAGCAGCAGGGCATTTGACTAACAATGAACAGAACAAATACCATGTTTGTAAGATGTAGACTAAAAAACTCAAAATTTTCATTTCCCTAGTAAGACAAAGTATCTACACAAGGTGAAGCAAACATACAGTAAATAGTTCAAATACGATTACTTACACTTGGAGATAAGGAATTGTTTGATGGACTGAATTGTTGTTTGGGCATTGGCGTTGCAGGGAACAGTTTTCCCAGTATTTGCGGTTACCTCAAAACTGAAGGTTTTGTCGCCGGTTTGTTTGCCGTTGTCCCCAGAAGATTCACTGGAGGAATTGCTACTGCTACTGCTGCTGGAACTGTCGCTGGAACTGCTACTGTTGCTGGAACAGCTACTTGAAATTGTTCTGCTTACAGTAAATGCTATGAATAACTTCACCAAAACTGATGTACAAAGTAGACGCAGTCATAAGAAATTATCCTATATACACAATTTGCACTTTATTCCACACACGCATCAACGCATTTTGGGAAATGAGAGATTTTCATTTAAAGTGCGAGAAATCTAAGAAAGATTTGAGGAGACAGAGTACGCTATGAATTACATATCAATGTGAAAGAATGGTAACGTATATGTATAAATATGTGTAGACATATATATTATTATATACTAATATATATATAGAGAAAATGTGAAATTTGGAATTCCAGCTCGCTTATACCTTTTATACCGATTTCATTCACATTAATACACAAAAATAAATAGAAAACTGACAGAGAAAACGTGAAATTGTGTACATATATATATAGGTGTGATTTGAATTGTGAACGAACTCTCGAGCTCCATAAGTACATAATACATACTCAAATCAACTCCCATTTAATTTTTCAAATCAAAAGACTGTTTGTGCATCACATCCACAACATCAGGTGTTGGTGTTTTTAGTTTTTAATGTTGATGCTATATATATAATATATGATATTATATATTTTATTTATGGAAGGAAAAAGGATTCTGGAAATGACGGAAAATGGGAGATGGAAATTTTTGGAAACGATTATATAGTGTGGATTGTCTGATGTGTGCACGCAGATTCATATAATATGTACAAAATCCAAATATACAGTCATGTATATGCATAGAATTATTTCATTAAATAATTGAGAAATTGCGAGCTGGATTTTAATTTTCCCCACGAAGACGGATATTAACATTGGCAAGATAAACGGGTCAAGAGATTTATGCAAAATGCAATGAATTTGAATTTATACATAAAATAATGCGAAAGATTGACAGAGAACAATTTGTATAGGTATATGTGCATATATTATGTACTATGTGGTTGTGGTTTTGTGTGATGGATGGATGGGAGAAGCGAGGACTAGGAGCATATATACAGAAGGTGTATCTTATTTTACCACAATATATAAATAAACTTTCACTTTTCATTATAGACGACTTCAATGCATGCAATAATAATTTAATGGTTTTACACCAAAATCCAAAATAACAACAATTTTGAAACAAAAGATTTACACAAAATAACAATGATTTTTTCTTTAAGCTTATGATAAATTGTACAAAGGATATTTTGTTTTTCCACAGCCTTGTATATAATAATAAATAATTTTACTTGAGATTCCAAAACAGAAGGGAATTTCTATATAAAATGAACCATCGCTGATCTCTGCGGCTATATCACTATTTGAACATTTAGTTTTACTTTTTAATTAAATTTTAACCATAGTATTCACAAAGAACTGGGCAAAGACTGGGGATATTTGTCACATAAGTTTTCACATTCCCTTTTTATTCACACACTTTTGACCATTCGGTCGGCCACAGGATTTGTTGGAGCCGTTTTCAGTCTTAATTTTTGCAAACGGTTGGAAAGGATGCAATTTCAAAGTCAACTGTTCCATTTCTATATTTACATTTGAAAAAGAACAAAGACAAATCAAAATGAGCAAATACTCATAAATAAAATAAGAAAACTCGGTAAGATTCTGAAAATTGATTTGGACAAAAACTCACTTTGACACGAAATCCCGTGAGCATCGACGGTAATGCCAATATTTTTGGCTTTGGTCATTCCGTTGAGAGCAAAGTCAGTACAGTAAAAGCATTCCACGATTGTCCAGCAGAACTGAGTATGGAATGCAGCTTGAGATCTTTCAACTCGGAAACGCCAAGACAAATTTCATTCAAAAAGACGCATTTAAGAATTCACGAATTTTTTGCACAATTAGAAAATTATTCGTGGGTATCGTTTTTGTAATTATTTCTTACCAGTTAAATTCAAAATGGATGGATTGACTAGAAATTCCTCAACACACAAATCCGGCTGCTTCAGCACCAATTTCTCCAGCAACTCACAGCGCTCAATGCTCAAACCCGTGAAAGCCGATTCCAAACTGAAATGATGATTCTCATTTGCATGGAATCTGAGTGCCAACGACGTCAATTTGGTGAATTTGGTAAAAATGATGGCCGCCACACTAAAGAAATCCTTAACATTAGAACTGAGTGATAAAATCTCCACTGTTGGGGCATTTACGATAATTTCCCCAGCCAAGCTGGACAGCAATCCGAATTTAAAACGTGCAAATTCTTCATGTTACGCATTTGATTCTCCAACTCTTTCGGAGAGAAATCCTTCCAAGATTTCAAATCATTTTTCATTCCAACTAAAACCAAATAGACCCAGTTGTGGCAGGGAAAAGACGAAGGAAGAAGGGAAATTACGTTCGATTGCTCTGGTTTAATTTGAATCAATAATTGCTCAACATTCTTAAAACTAAAACTGGGGAGCTGGAATTGAAGCTGGAGCTGAGAATCGGATAAAAACGCGAGCTGTTCAATCCTGTTGATATTGTGTAGACTATTCTGACTGGAAATTACTTAAATGTATCGGAAAAAAACGGTATGCCTTTTAAGCTTTGTGTGTAGAATGAGTAGTTTTTTACATTTCCCTTTTGTTTGTGTTGTTTTTTTGGGTGTCAGTGGAGAGGATTGAGGTGTACGATTCTGTTGGACGCTTTTGTCCGGCTTGAGATACTCGACTTTCGCTCTTTTTTCTGCAGGTGCTCTATTTTTTATTCTCGTCTCGTCCTTTTCAGTTTGAATGCTCTCCAATTAGCAGAGATGTATACATAATTTGTAGCGTGTGCACCGCTTTTTGTAAGGAAAACAGTGCTGAGTGGTAGATTAAAACTCAGATTCAGTTTTTAGTTAGATTTTTGTGTGTGCACACTTGATTTTAAACGTTTTTCAATTATGAATATTATTAGACTTGGATCTCGGAAAATATATCATGTAATGGCAGTGTAAGGAAGAAGGTGTTTAGGCGGGTAATTAGAGATGAAGAGGTTGATGATGGTGATTAATCATGGTGGTTGCCGTGATGGTTCAGTATGATCTTCCAAAACTAATAATATATGCATCACAAATAAAGTGTGAGTGCGAGAACAAGTGGTTTGTTCAATTAAATAACAGAATGCGATAATCTACATCAAAAAACTGCATGTTGGTTTCTACACTAATTTTCCAAAACGGATGATTCATAATGCCATTGTCTTGTGTAATAATTTGTAAGAATTACAAAAAGCTCGATGCCGTTTGCATTTATTTGTAGAACGCTGATAATCAACCGTGTCATTACCATCTGTCATAGTTACTTTGCAATAATAAGTAAAAGAAAAAAAATTAAATTTAAAATTTAAATGTTTGTACTATATTCTCCGAGAAAACAAGAGAGAAAAAATAATAATAATACGCACATACTAACTGAATTATTTTGAGGAGTACAATATAAACTAAACTTGGCTAGTGAGACGGAGAGCACGCAACTTACACCAAAGAGATAAGAAAAGCAGTTGAAATTTATGTTAATTTCTAATCTCTAACAAAAATCTCAATTCTAGCATTTGCTTTACATTTTATAATGTAGAAACTTTAAAACGTAGTTGATTTTAGAATGAAGTTAGCTTTAACGTATCAAAATTACGTAGATTAAAATGATAGTTAGTTGAGTAGAGATAAGAGTTTCTTTACTCAAAAAGTTGGGTATAGATGAATAAAGTTGAATATACCTAGTCAAAGAAAACAAAAATGAATTATATTCAGGTAGAAAGGTCTTGAATTATTAAAAATGTAAATAATATTTTGTGAATTTAGTGAAAGTGTATTTTTAGAAGAAAAAAATGAATTCTTATTACAAAACCAAAAATGTATATGTATATACTAATCTTTTCATTTGAGAAAAAAAATAAGTATATAATGAATATTTAAGAAGTTGTGGATAGTGAGTGAACAATAAGAAAAAAAAGTTTTGTAATAAATATATAGTTTGTATGTATTTATTACTACTCTTCATACCTTGTTGTTAAACTTTAGAAGGAGCAGAGAACCACGAAATTATGTTAATGTCCACTAACTTTCTTGATAAAGAAGGAGCCAAATCTCAAAATAGATTTCGTGACCAATTTACATGACGGTAGTTCCACCAAGTATGTATGTAGTCCAAGTTGAAACGATAATAAAAATATGTACTGTAGTACATATTTATATGCTTAAAACCTTTATTTTAATCTACCGACTGTATATCCTATAGGCATCGTCTAGATGTCCTTAAGGGGAGAGTGAGAGAGCGAGAGAGAATGTGAATTACTTGTCACTCTACATATAGTAGTAGTGTGACTTCTAACTTAGAGAGAGAGAGCGAGAGCGAGCCTTACTCTTGGTCATGGCTGCTTTGAACCTTAACTATAGCTATATGTATATATATTTTATGGCTTGACCCTTGGTCATAGCCATATGTCTACTTTACTCTTAACCTAAATAGGTGGACTCTTGGTCCTAGCTATACTTATATATAAAAATGACTGGACTCTCGGTCATAGTCATCCTAACTACCTACTAGGACTGCCTTCTAATAGAAGTGGAGCCTTTACAATAAAGAAGACGAGTAGGTACCTGTTTCTCTTAGGGGTTGTCCAGCTTTTTCGTTTTTATTCAGTTCACACACAACACAACTCAGTCACAACTAAAACCAAAACTGAAACTGAGTCTTTCCAGCTTTCTGGAAAGACTTAAATAGTTGTAAACTCCACCTTATTTGCTGGACACTGTACCTTTTCTGGGTGACTTTTCACCTCACATTTTTTTTAAATATATTTGTATATATATATGCTATAGTTTCAAAGTTATCTAACTACTGGGGACTTGAGATTTTTACATTTGTTTATTGGAAGGATCTTCAAGTCCCCCATCAAAGTACAATAAGTATATATATTCTGCATTTGATTTTGTGCGGTGACATCATGATATTGACTACAAGTCAATATCACGATGGTCAAGGAAATGCATCTTATCTTTACATTCTATTATATGAAATGTATATCTATATAGTTAAAATTTTAACCTACGTATTTTGTGACATCATGATATTGACTACAAGTCAATATCACGATGGCAAGAGAAATGCATCCTCTATTCTCTATTATACTGTTATATAGATATATATATGTACTGTATTTTGTGGTGTAACAAAGTTCACAGCAATATCCTCTTTTTTCATTGAAATTTTCAATTATTATTTCCACAAGACAAATGTTTTATTAAATTGATAAAAAATGACAAAAATTAATACATGTTTCATATCATCCTTTTTTTGTACTTTATAATGTTTTAGTAATGATTTTCTAGAGTAACATACATATTTACTTATACATGTCTACTCATATCTATATGTATATACCTTTTTACGAGTAAGGAAAAAAATGAGTTTTTAAAAATTATATAATTTGATTTAAACAAGAAAAGAGAGAAAAATAGTGCCTAAATTTTTTATATATATATAAAAACTAAAATTGATCACCAAAAATAACCCTGAGCTAGGTACGGGTATCTTAAAACGCACCTGTTAGAATGGTCACCAAACTTCTCTAACTAAATACCTAAGTAAATAGACAGGCAAACTATTATATGGGGGTATAACTATGGTAACGGGCCAACTATTAATTATAATTACCAAATATAAATATAATAATTACGAAATGATGATAAATATTAAATGTAGTAAAAAACCCAATGTTGATACACAAATACCAGGTGGAGAGTTGTTGATTTTATATCGTGTCAGTGCGCATTTATTTAATTAAATTATATCCTGAACTTTTGATAATACACAAATATGTTGAAAATACGAATGATGATGATCATGCTGAGTAAATTGGGTTGGTCCGTTCGGCTGCTCCTCAGATTATCGACTCTCCTGGAACTCGAATGATCTTTTTTTATATTTTAGTGTAAAATGTGTGTATGTTGTGCTAGTCATGAGTTCTCCAACAAGGATATCACTTATGCGACAAATAAGAAACCGAATGAATACAGTACAATTTAGAATGTCAGATGTTAAAAAGTGAGTATTATCATAACACAAAATACAACAACATTTTGGCCTTGAGAATTCCACAAATATTGTGGAATGCAGCGTAAACTTTCCAAGGATAAGTACATGCAGAGTTCACGTGCACTTGCATTACATGTAATGGATAAGGAGGGCATTTAACGGTACTTAGTATAAAATAAGTACATGAGGAAACGAGAACGAAGCTCCGTCTCACTGTCGCCAGACACTCAGAAATAACAAAAATAATAGTATTATTATATTCACAATATGACAATATGAATGCAAAGGTGTAATAATGAACGTGAAGAAGTGTGAAACTGAAAACTGTGTGGTGAGCTGAAGGCTCAAGACTTTTCTTTATTCTTTCGTTAATTATATGAGTAAAGAGAGTCAGCGTGGCGAAGAAGGAGCGAGATTGAAGAGTCCGCTCAAAGTGTGGCTCTTTTTATATGCGGTTGTTTTGTTCACGCAATGAGCTGATATTTTTGCATTGTATGTTACCTTCTTTCTTTGCTATATTGCTTCTGTACACGTACCTTACAGTAGCAAGTAGTAATAAAAACAAGAGTCTGTACAATAAAAGAGTGAGCTTTCAAATTGTTTTCTGTTTAATAGTTCAAAGTAAAACGTTCGCTGAAGTTAGGAACAGTGTTTGTTATGGTTGGAGAAACAAGTTTTTCTGCGTATAAAAGTTGGCTCTTTTATAATGCAATTAATCGTTGTGGCAAACGGATGTTTAGACTTAACATGTCCTTTTCACCTTTAGATTAATGATGTTATTATTCGAACTGGATCAAACATTATTGAGACAGTTCCAATGACAATAACATATGGAGATATTTGTAATAAGTATTTATATTGAAATTAATATTTCGATCTTGTATTGTACGATTCAGTGTTTAACAAAGTTAAATGTTAAAGATATATTTTAAACAATAACGTAGGCAAAAATTCAACACACTTCAAAAGCAAAATGTTGTCAGAGTAGTTGAGTTTTAATAATCATAGTTGAGGCCACTTTGAGAATGTTTCAAGAAATGGCAGCTGTTGCAAACGTTTCATGAATTTAACAGTGGTGTTGACTCAATTCTTTAATTATGTTTCTTATTTTGAACTAATATTCCTGCCTTGAATGAGCTTTGCAAGGCATTAAATCTGCGTGAATACTTATTGTTTGGATACACAACACTGCTATAATTATGTCTTTTTATTGTAAAGGCGACGTGGTGTTACCTTATTCTGTTTAACCGCGATCTTTTTATATTCATTTGTAGAGCATTAGGCAGAGTTTTCTGGTAAACCATTCCTGGTTAATATAGGCACTATGCTGTAACAGAGGTTGAGTTTGGCTGTTTGGATGACCTGACGTTGAGTAGTTAAACGATAAAACTGGTAGCAAAAAGGGGTGAAGTCAGAACTAGTATCTGTAGTGTCCACATGTGTGGATACGGGCCACCTGACTAATTGATCTTATGACGTATACGTATATGAAAGGCTATTGGTGGTCCTGGGTTCATGGATTGTATATTTAGTAAGCTATGAAATAAGTATATATATGTAGATGATATATATATAAAATATCTGTAATCCCAATACAGGGGCAAGTGCAAAAGAAGTGAACGGAGACAACGAGAATTTAGAGTTTTTTAATCTTTCTATTTTAACTGAAGTTAAAGATCTATCGCTGAGGACGGTGTTAGAGAGTTTGAAACAAGAGTGTTTCTTGATATAAAAGGGAGGCCTTTTATATTGATGTATTGCGGAGAGAGCGAACGGATGTGAACACAAACGTTTGTCTCTATAACATAATGAAGTCATTTGATCCAATTTATGATTATAGATTTGGAGTCGAATGATAATAATAGTAATAGTAATATAAATTGAGATGATATAGAGATATATCGTTACAATACAGAATGCTTCAGAGTTTAATGGAATCTTTGTCTGGTAGGGGTCTGCGTGTTCTTGGTGACTCCTTTCCTGCTGTCTGGTTTCTTTGAAATTGTAGATTGCAGGGTCGACATCAGGAGTTTGAATGTTTGTTCTCCATTTTGGCACCTGTGGGGGTTCTTGTTCTGTTTTCACATTTACATCCCCCACACATTTGGGCTGGAATGATGAGGAGTCCCTCCATTTACCTGTACTGGTAAAAGAGTAGTATATAATTGGTTTTGAATTCTCGGAACCTGTCTTTGTACAATTGCTTGGAAGTTTTCATCATTTGTCGTTTCAATTTGGTGATTTCCCCAGGTCTCTCTCGGATTACCTCGCAACGGGAAAAGACGAATTTTCTTTCGGAAATCGTTTTCTTGTCCCCTCTTATTGATATTTGATTGTCTTGTGCGTCGAACAATATGGGAGTCCACATTGGGACTTCTGTCGTCACGGTGACGTCACCGTGCGCGTTGGAGATGATGGGGAATGAATTTGGCGGGTATTATCAGGGAATTTCCAATAAAATGTTTTACCCGTCTAAATTCCAATAGGTGAGTGTCCCTCAGCATCCAAATATGTGGATGTTTGGGATAAAGTGGTCAACTTTCTCCCTGTCTTGTACTAAAATTTTGGGAATTTACAATTTCAGTTTGATTATTTATATATATATACATATATGTACGAATGTCGTCTCAAGTCTGTCGAGTTGTTTGTTGAGTCTGGTATTTTTCAGCGTTATTTGTAATGGATTTTTTTAATTCAAAATAGCTTAATACATACTAGTAGAATTTGTCCGTTCGTTTGTCTTGAGCCTCGTATATACAGTCGTCAAGGTTTTTTCTCATGATTTCTGCATTTTCGACCGTGAGCTGCCCTTGCATTGTACACGAACATTCGTTTTTGTTTGATTTTGAATTTCGTGTAGAAATGCAAGGGTAGCTCATGGTCGAAAATTCTCCCGGTCGAAAATTCTCCCGGTCGAAAATGCAGAAATCATAAGAAAAAATCTGGACTGTATGTTATATATAGAAGCAAAATAGGGTATTTTCTTCGTTTGTCGTCCTTCGTATTTGATTCCTAATGAAAGACGTGAATTTGTCAGTCATAAACAGAATAGAATGAACAAAGTCGATTTTACCGTTCTTCGTATTCCCTCTCTGCTCTCTGTGGATTTCCTCCACATTTCTTCAGACGAATCTGAAGATCGTTTGTCGAGAATTGCCTTGGTTGTTTTTGAGAAATTCATTTTCTTGTACATCTTCCACATTTATTTTTCACTTGACTCATTCATTTATTATTTTATTGTAAGATTTTCACTCATTTATTTTCTCACTTTAATATTTATTTTATATACAATTTATACACTTTGAGATAAATGACTTAAATAGGGACTAATGAAATTAAGGCTCGGCAACGGGTCGGATATATCCGTTATCCGAACGGATATTATCCGTCGGATAACTATTCGATCGGATAAACGCTGTTCGGATAACGGATTATCCGACCCGTGCCGAGTCTTAAATGAAATAATTTCTCTATACATATCTCGAGGTGGAACACGAGGACGAAGGTTTGAAAGATTCACCATCTATATCTATACTGTCAACGAATAGCGTTATTATTGCAACATCATACATTGAATTTGAGAACGTAAGAAAATGTCATTACTTTGTTATTTGCTTAATTGATTAATTGATTAATCTATTATAAACTTACATAACTATAATCGGAAAATATTTGAAGGTTACATAATAAATTGTCATGAAAGAACTATACGATATATATTACAACTAATTTTGAATAAAACCAGCACTTTGTGTAATTTGTATATATATTTATCTAATTTGAATCTGTGTGTACATTTTTTTGTTGATGCGCTTGTTTATTTTTGAAAAAATTCCATAGACATTTTACAGCACAAATCCTTCCATATTTTTCACTGATATCCACCAATTCATTTTGTTGTGACATTTTGGGGTGGACCTGATACGGATTTTAACAAAGCTAAACGTTATGAATGTTAAATTTTTTTATTGTACAGCAATGTGGGTTCATTGCCAATGCAGCATGTAGTGGGAAATGCATTTAAGAGCAAAGCAGTTAGTGCATGCGTGTGTGTATATATTATGAGTGAGAGCGAGAAAGTTGAATTTGAGTTGTTGTTGACCAACTTAGCGGATGGAAAATGAAATAGAGAAAACTCAATCAGAGTTAAAGGCAAAGGATCTCGCGAGGAGATAAAACAAGATGTAACTTTTTGTGAGAGATGTGTGTGTGAAGCCCCCAAACGCTAGGTGATTGCTGCAGAGAATCTTCTGACTATATCCTTCAGCATAAGAGATGTGAACTGACATTTAAATATCCAACGCTCTACGGACAACACAACAACTCTCAATTTGGTGTCAACTTATTTTCTAGGCTATATACTCAAAGTGTGTCTACAAAGTGTGTTTACATTTTGTCACGAGTTTTTTCTCTCCTGTGGAGAGTACTTGCGTTTGCATGTGTGAACTGAAATGTTTTTAAGCCAATTCAAAATTCTTTTGCTCCTCAGCTCAACTCATTTCATTTTTTTCTTATTACTATTCTCATGGAGTTCAAGCACTTGTGCAGATTCAAGTACGAATCCAAAGTCAGCAGCCAATACAGAGTACACTCCTATATAATTTATCTGTATACTATTTACCAATGAAAACTCACTATTTTGCACCTTTTAAATTTTGAAGCGGGGGAATTTGTTTTTCAAAGTACCCAAATTTAATATACATTTTGGTTGGATTTTGTGCACAGAAATGAAAAGAACTTTGCGAGCTCCTTGTCGCTCCTCCAGAATCTGGCAGGTAAGGAGGAAATTATTCAAATCCTGTTGAGTCAACTCCATCAAGAATTACAAATGGAATGGAAAATTGTTAATGGGAGTGATGCAGAAATTCTGAAGGAAATTCAATTGGTTTCCGAGTGAGGGTTTTATATACAGTTTCCCTTCCCTATATTAATTCCAACCAGGATTTTGTGTACTAACAAAAAAGGACTGGAGAAACATATATAAAAATGACAAGAAAATGGTTTGTATAATTTACAGGTATTTGAAGGACTTTGAAGACACGACAGGTCAACTGACACGGAAAATACAAGTCGGAAACAATAGTGAAAACACAAAAAGGGACGGAGAATCCATTGAGAATTTTAATTCACTTCCTCTGCGATCACTTCAAGTTTCCTGGAATCCACTCGCATCTTTTCGATTATTCCGCAGATTTGTTGATCTCAAAACGTTTGTGGACGAGAATTCCAAGCAGAGCAGACTCAGCTTTCGTGAGTCTTTAAGTTTGAATTGTGCTCAAATTGAATTTCCTATAAATAAACTGTCCATCCGTATAGAAATGATTATTGACTTAATTTGGAGTTGGCACAGCGACGATATGATGTCCTTGGTTTTGGAAGCGAAAAATAAGCTTTTACTTTGGTTTCACTTCCAAATTCCAAGGATATCACATCGTCGCCCGCGTCAACTCCAAAGAAAGTCAATAATAATCATTTTTATACGGATGGACAGTATTATATATATAGAATCGAAATTCCATCAGCGGGATATGTAGAATTCTATATTCTCATTTCCATATATACAGAAACGAAAAGTCATATTGTGAACGTGATGACGGACTTGGGCTGGCCATCGGAGTTGGATTTGACATCCGCAATGGACGCAATTTTGAGAATCCAACACGTTTACAATTTGACTGCAAGTGATGTACGTGGATTTTCTCATATAGACATCCAAAATTCATGAAAAAACTTTCGATTGAGACGTCAGTCATTTTGGATTTACTCCTTTTTCTCTCTTTCAGTTGGCCAATGGTTTGATTTCCGGCCGACAAACAAAAGTGGGATTGACTGCGCACGACTGTCATCGAATTGGGAAACACATTTTGGAAAACGAGTGCTGCTACAGCTGGGCCGTCGCCTGGTTCCAGACTGCCAAGAGCAAATTCCTTGAATCCACTCTAACTCCTCACTTCCCAAACTATGGACATCTCCTGGATTTCTCTAAAACTCTGAATGAAAATCTACAGGAGGCAGAGAAACAGGCAGACTATCCAGATGTACATATCGTCTGTTAAGTTCACAAACGAACTATAATTATTTTCCGTAATATCGTTGACCTGCTCCAAAGGTCAAAGGGCTCAAGATGGGGCTTTGGGTCCTGCGACATTATTGTCTGCCATGACCTTTCCTGTCACCCTGAATTTTTTCACAATTTCACCCACAAAGACGGGCGCAGTAGGAGCATTTCCGCAAATTAAGGAAAATCGTTATAGTTCGTTTGTGAACTTAACAGACGATATATAAAAACCATTGAATTTTTGCTTCACACCATTTATTTTGATTCTGAAATTCACATTTACTTTTGCTCTCTGACTTCCTGTATACATATAATATAGACGGACGAGATTTCCATGCCATCAAATGAGACTGAAACCCCGGACAAACCCGGAACTCGCGAATTATTTTATGCTTTGTGCAACGGACAGAATTTACAGGTTTTGTTTTCAAACGTTTCCATATATAGTTAATAGTTCATAAGCTAAACTTTCCTCAAATCAAAAAAGCCCTCACCAAACACAATCAATTAAGAATTAAGAATGACGAAAAAAAAATCTTGACAGAGACCTGAAGATGGTAAGGAATTGGTTTGCTGGTACGAAAGTGGTCGTGGACTCTTATTAAATCCAGTAAAAACGGAATTGTTGTCTTTAAATCCCGTGATCATTCAATTCCACGGAATCCTCAATGACAAAACAATGGAAAATCTTAAAACGGTCGCTTCACCGTATTTGGCTCCATCCAAAGTTTTCCATGATGATGACATGGCGGTGGAAAACAAAGGTCAAGGTCAACTCGCAACCTATCGAACGTCCCAGAGCACGTGGATCCCGGACAGTCAAATGAATCGCTTTGAATTCATCCCCAAATTAATCGAGCAAATCACTGGGCTCGCGGTGACTCCACCTGGAGCTGCGGAACTCCTTCAAATCGCATCATACTCTTTTGGCGGGCACTATCAACTCCATTTTGATGAAATTGAGGAGCCGCAAATGTGGACGGGCGGTGGACGAGTGGCCACATTCATGTTCTACGTAAAATATAAAACAGCTCAATCTTTTACCTATACTAAAAATCCGTCGAAAATGTATTTTGCACTGTTTTTTATTTGTAATTTATATATCTCGTCTGTTAAGTTCACAAGCGAACTATAATTATTTTCTATAATTTCGTTGACCTGCTGCCAAAGGTCAAAGGGCTCAAGATGGAGCTGTGGGTCCTTCGACATTATTGTCTGCCATGACCTTTTCTGTCACCCTGAGTTTTTTCACAATTTTACCCACAAAGACGGACGCACAGTAGTCGCATTTCCGCAAATTAAGGAAAATCGTTATAATTCGTGTGTGAACTTAACAGACGATATGTACCGCATTATTGCTTTATAAGTAATGCATACTAACTATGCAAGTATAAGGAAAAGACCATCGGTAAAACCATCTGCAGATTTGCATTACTTATAAAACAATAATGCGGTATATTTATTTTCGACAGCTATCTGACGTTGAAGCCGGCGGGTTGACGGCTTTTCCCGCCGCTGGTGTGGCCGCAAAACCCATGAAGGGCTCGGCGGTTTTCTGGTTTAATTTGATGAGCGATGGGCGACTTGATGAAAGAACTGAACACGGTAGGTTTGAACTAATTAATTAATTAATTAATTAATGAAACGGCCTCTTGATGTGTGAGAATCAATGAAAATTACAATTGAATAAAAAAACTTTGGTTTGTCACTTTGTGAAATTTCAGGTGCGTGTCCCACAATTCTTGGTGAAAAATGGGGTAAAATAATTCAGAATATTTGTACGGATTTTTCGCACAGTTTACAGTTTTACTAATAGAGAGATTGAACTGTTTTCCATAATAATTATTAAAATCAATTTATTTCAGTGGCCAACAAATGGATTTTGTTCAACGAGCAGTGGAGTCGGCATCCCTGTAATTTACAGCGAAAAACTTGTATCGACTTTAAAATGAATGGGAAATCCCTCCCTTCCAATTAAACACCACAGTTTTTTCATTTTCATTCATTTTCTCTAAGACTGATTTCCATTTCCTATGTATAAAACTAAAGATGTGAAGGACATTGATAAAAAATTTAAATATTGCTGTTTTTATATGTGTGCAATTAAAAGAGGACGAGAACTGTCTTTCAAATTCCTAAAATGACAAGTTTTATTTGCATTTAATCTGTTCTTCTTTCAAGCTTACAAAAATCATTTAAACTAGCTCCAAATTCAAACTCTAATTTTTAAACTACGCAACATCCGGACGATAGGCAAAAGATGAATATTTATTTTGAACGGCGCGGCGCGCGGCGTCCAACTCACACACACATTTTCATTTTGCATTCCTTCCCGAAAACGAATGGTGAATTTCCCGTGTGTTCAAAGCCATAGTAGAAAAAAACTTAAAGGATTCCATTGCATTTTCAATTGGATTCACTATCTGCGAGGAGTAAAGTCGCCGTGATTTTGATCATTGATCACAATCCTATTTCTTCATCTGCTGCAGGAACTTTGAGTGGCCCACTTGATTTTCTTGACAAATTCTTTGTCCTTTTTCAAAAAATCATTTTAAAAACTAATGTGAGAAACTATAAAGCACTGAACTTCAGTCAGGAACTTTGGGTTAGATTTGTTCTATTTCGACTCTATACGTCCTAGGCGATTTTTGAACTATATCGGACGTATATACGTCCGATATAGGACAAATCTATATAGAGTCGAAATAGGACAAATCTAACCGCAAGTTCCTGACTGAAATTGCTAGTGAACTTTAATTTAACTAATTTTGATTTATTCCAGAAAATTATTCTATCACACAGAATAAACTTTAATGATGACACTGACACGGTACTTTAAGTTTTAAATACGTTGTAAAATACTTTATAGCACAAGAGTTAAAATGTGAGAATATAGGTTTTTTTCATGAGTCCTTCGCGTTTTAAAATTTTAATACTCCTAACAGGATGTTTAAATTCTTATTTTAGTATTCCGTATTGGCACATCGTCGGCAAAGTTCAAAAATACGCTATTATCATTTTACCCCAGATAAAAATTGTGCGTTCGTTCGTTTGTTCGTTTATAATATATATGGTAACGTGCGCAAATGTAATGTCGAAATGTACAGTGTGACGTGAGTGTATAATTTAAATTTGAATAGGATGGGGAATGTATTTCTTTTTTTAAAATAAACTTTTTTACAAATTTTTCAAAGGGAATTTAGATTATATAATTTAGAATTGACGGAAAATGGAAATCCACTGAGGAACGTCATGTAGTCTATATATGTATATTTTAATTATTCACGCGAGGAGGCATTGACATCCGGACATGGGATTTTCAACCGTGACGCCACGTGTCTACTCAAGCCATTTTTATGACTTCCGGCATCCTGTGAAACAACAAGAACTCAGATCCTTAAAATATTTAACGTTGTGCCAACAACCAAAACCAAAGGAACTTCCTTTTTGCTCAACACTGAAGGCAATAAAAAAAATTGTGAGTTTTCGCAAAGCCACATATATACACACATAAATTCCCGTGGAGTCAAAAATAAAGGGCAAATTGAGGGGGTTTCATTTGGCGACAAAGCCAAAAAGAGTGAGAAAAGGAGAGGTGAATTGCAGAAATTGTGGAAAATGGAGAGTTTGAAATTGCTAGTGTGGAAGAATTGGAAGATTCAATCGAGAACCAAAATTCAAGTCCTTTTGGAAATTCTCTCTCCTGTGATGATCGGTGTGATCCTGGCACTTCTTCGAGTCCTCATCAAGGTAGAGAGACACCCGGCGCCACATTTCCCAGCCTTTTCTCTCCGCGGGAATCCACCACCAATCATGCGTCACAATTGCTCTTCCATCTATTTCTCACCGGCTCTCCCCATCGTCCAACGCATCATGGACAATCTCAATGAGGAATTTTTCAGGAGGGAAGGACTCAATTACACTTGTAATATAGTAAAATAGTAATAGGGGAGGCGCAGGCAAAAATCACCCCCAACTTCTTTTCCCTGTAGCGCGAGTTGTATTTGACAGATCAAAATT
>JAIUND010002334.1:0-23328 GCA_034699125.1 Gisinianus flammeolus
TAAGTGAGGCTGGCATTACCGGATACTATACAAATACCTTGATATAACTCAAAACTATGCATTTATATAACAATATATAGGAGAGTCATGTGCATGTACGTACAGAGCGACGGTACGGTTGCGGGTTAGACTTTAGGCACATTTATTCATTTAAGTGTATATAAGGTACTATGCTCATTCATTTAATTTTATAGCTGAATGAGTTGAATGTCTTGAACCTTTGTCATATTGTAATTTTAATTGACTGTACATGAGTTTAGATATTTTTTTTTTGCGGAGGAATTGACACATTAGCTGAGGTGAGTGGAAATAACAGTATTAGGCAGGATAATGACATTTCATCCCCTCTTTGATTTTCTTATCGATTCGACAAGATTATAATAACTGTCATTTTCATTCATGTTGATGAGTCTTTTGAATAGTAACGTAATATTAATTAAATAATTCGTAACTTGATATTCTCCATGTGTATACAAAATAGAATTAGTTTTACAATACCTCATCAGTATCACATTTCCACTCCTTCACAAATTCAATTGGGGGAAAATCAAATTCTTCTGAGTTTTTTTGTTCTTCGAATGTAGTAGGAAAATAGAAATATGTAGATACTGGATGCATATAACGTAAAACACACAGGTTACTTGTTTGTTTCAATACTTACTAGGAAGTATTGCAGAGGCTTGAATAATTACATTCGACCTATTGAATTACTCGGTATATTAAGATTAAAATGAACTATTAGTAGTCCTATTCCGTTCTATAAAATTTTGAATTTCAATCCAACGGGTGATTAGGTGGGCTAATTATTGGCATACTTACGGTATGTTTTTCATTTCAAAGAAGTAAAAAAATGAACCTTTGAGTTTTGGTAGCATGTTACCTTTGGTGACCAAATTTCCTCTCCCTGTCTTAAGTAACTAACGTCAAAAGATAAAAGCTTTTTGCTTTTTTCCTGTCCTATGTGTAACCCAGTGGCCGAGCGAAGAGAGATATAAAAACTGAGCGCAAAAAGTAATGGATTTTGGTAGAGAAAAATCTTCGTGCTTTACGTGCTTGGAGTAATTTGACCGTCAGGAAAAGGTTCGTATTTTTTTAGTTTTGATTTTTTTTTAATTTGAAATGTGCGCGATTCTCAACGTTTTTTATGCTTGTGCCTTTAAGAACAGTTAGTAGCTAGCATTCGCTAGCTACTACTAATTTTTACAGCATTTCTCTTTTTTTGTACTTTCTAGAAGAAGAAAAAAGAATAGCAGTACTGATATATAAGACTTAAAACTACAAGGTACTCTGGTTTCAAATACGGTTTACAGATACAGTGTAATGATGCTTGTTATAATTTTGTATTTGTTGTACATTTTATTCACATGCTTTTATACAGAAGGGAAATAGTTAGGTGTAGATAGACATATGTTCAATCTGGGATTGTTCTGCCCCAAGAAAATATCAACTTGAGAGATTTTGTCTTGTGTTCGTCGTATTCCTAGACATTCTGCATGGATAGAAAAGTTTGTGGTTCGTAATATACTGGTAGGATATCCTACGGAAATATGCACATTTCACGTATGGCTCTACTGGGTTTTTTTTTAAATCAATAAATTCAGGTTCCACACAGAGACGTTGACTCGTGTCGAGTGGTTGTGTGAGAGAAAAAAACTCATACGTTATCCATCCTGTATATTATATATACATTTTATTTTCTGAATGACGATAATCAATATCCAGATTTTTATCTATATCCGAGGGAAAAGGAGTACAATAAGTGGAGGTTTTAGACTTGAAACTCAACTCCAGATATGTATATTTAGTCTTTACCCCATTGGGCAACGTCAGCTCTCTCAAACTCTCCTCGGTAAAATGAAGCCAATCAGCAGGAAAATCGGAAATAAATTCAAGTAAAGCCGTAAAGCTATTGAGATCACAGAATTCACAGATTAAAAAAAAAGCTGGAGGTATTCCTACAATATCTTAATCTCAGTATTGAATGACAAATAAATAAATGCCGTAGACAAATTGAAATGTTCTCTGCATGTGTGTAATGGACATTTAAAATCATTAAAACGGATAAAAGTTTAACAAGTGTGGTTTATATATTTTTCTCTTGAGGTATCATAAGATGAATTCATGTGAATGTAGGTAACAAAAAGTCAAAAGTCTATAGGTAAGAATATACGTTTTTTCGGTGTGCATGTGGAGTAGTTTGACATTAATTGATCTCGTTCAGTTGGAAGTTCATCTCTGCTCTGGCGTAATATTTAATAGAGCTTCCTTCCAATTCCCAACTAACGTGTCGTGTTTCTGTTCAAAGAGTATGTTTACCTATATGTACTGTAAACGTCCAACTTCTAAATAGGTGTGTGTACACTGTGTACACGATGAGCTACTTCCATGATGAGTTGTGCATGACCTGGGCTCTCCTTTGTTCGTGTTCAGTTGTGAGTGTGAAGTACATGTTATCTGTATTATTATTAATATCCTAATAAATTAGACTTATACACGTCCACTAACACGAGCCCTCGTACAAATTACACATTACAAGATTACAAAACTACTCGGGAAATTTATTTGCCTCGATTTACGCTCAGTTTATGTTTGTGTTTTTCCTACTCAAAAAAACGAAAGGTCAGAGAGTAAGGGAGCTATTGATGTATATAAACGAGAGTTTCCCATTGATTGCACCCGTTTAGTACGCATCATGAACAGAAGCAAAGGCAGGAGCGTCCAGGTCTCATTTATATGTATAAATAGAATCATATTCTCATCAATGTTTTATGCTTGTTCCTAAATATTGCACCCCGTGGAACATTGGTGTTGACATTGACCAAGTCATCCAGCTCCAAAGACCACTTGCAGCCATTTTGGACTATCCGTTTTTATTTCATTTCCTTTTTTTTGAGACCAACCACAATTTCAAATTCATAATAAAATTGGATTCAGATGGAAAATTATCAATACTGGCTGTCAATTGGTGAATTGAGGAGGAAATATTCTTCCCGTATTTCATATGCAAATTAAAAAATGTTTTATTAAAGACATCCCAGATGGAACATGGAAATTGGATGAAAAATCGAAGGCTCTCGGCGGCAGCCTTCACATCTATACAGTTTCTACGGCATGGGATTATTTTTAGAAATTAAAATCTTTGCAAAACTGTCAACACTAGAACAGCTGGAGCTTCAGGCGTGTCTGTAATAAATGTAAATTAAAATCGTTGCACAGGATTTCCCGATGCCAAACTAATTTGAAATTCAAAATGAGGAACATGAGGATTCGTTGAATACTTAATGAATTATCTGATTATACATTGAGCAGTATTAGATTTGAGATTAGAATTCTACTCCACTGCATTAGAAAAGTCCGTAGTTTTTAGTATTATCCATTTAAGACAAAAGAGCTTGAACATGTATAAACCAGAAAATGGCCACGGAAGTGACAACAAAAGGTGATTTAAATGCAACTATATTTTTCAAATCTGAGCTCTCTTTCTCTCTGCGCGACTGTAGAAAGTCGTTTTGTACATTTATAGAGAAAATTTTGTCGGGAATGGAATAGAAAAGTAAGGAGGACGTTATAACTACACGAGATGGAACCTTATATACGATATATATACTAATCACATACAGATTTTCTCTGCATTGCATTATTGTCTAGACGGAAAAATGTCCCAAAAAGTTTTCAGTGTAATTGGCCTTTCACTTTGAACATTTTTTTGAAGGGAATTCAGAAATAAAAGATAAACTACTCCGTGTAAATTGTACAAGGGATCCTAGTTCATAAAAACAAATTAAGCTTGTCCTCTACATGTACGTCAAGTGGAGGAGATTCTGTTGATATAAAGTGCAAAGTGCTTATTTACATTATGTAAGCCATGTCTGGTAGTCTGGTTATACGTGATTTCTTGTAGTAGGATTCTAATAAAATCTTTTCGTATACATAAATATACACAGGATAGTAACCAAATATGAATGCGTGGAAATTCTTTAAGCAGACGATGAAGAAGAAGTTGAAACTCAAGACGAGTTAAATTAGATAATATTTCGCTACGTATACATTTACAACATTTCCCTATTGTCTACACTTGCGTATACGGACATTAACAACACTAGGTATATAATATTTATATTAGACGTACACATAGATGGAATAACTACAAAAGAGAAAAGTATAGAGGAAGGGAGTATAAGAGCAAGAGAATATTTCATTCACACAAGCGCTTCCCGGTACAATGGGAGAGATGGGTCGAAGAATCTGCATGCATATTTCATGGTGCTCGAAATCCAAGATTTATTGTATTGTCACTCCTGTTTCTCTTCCGTTCAGTTCCGACTCTCTTGGTTTTTTTTAGCAAGACGAGAGTGGTAGTGTCTCTCTTCCAACGAATGAGCCTACGCATAAATGTGTATAAATTAGCTCTCAATAGAAATATGAGAAATATGTATTCGGGAAGGAAATATATTCTAACTTTTTTCTTTTTGAAAAATTGAATTTGGGAGTGGAAAATATGAATTTTAGAATGCGGATATTTTAGAGTGTGTGAAAGTATGAGAATATTTCTAGTACAAGGGTTCTCAAAATAATTTTGAATCTTGATTTATACTGACATGGAATTCCTTCGAATGTCCGCTTTGATGGTAATCTGATATAGAAAATGTGGTTGTTGAGGACAAAAAATGGGATTCAATTCCATGACCACGTTACTCGTCTTGTGTATCATAAGAAAGCGAAAGTCTCTTTTCCTTGCCTTGTGAGTTATTTGAATCAAGTTTTATGACTTAATAGATTAATATTGAATTTTTTAATTACTTTTCCTCCACTCATTGAAGTTATTTGAACGATAAATTATTTTATGCGCATAGACAACTGAAAGTACATAGAACTATACACGACAATATAACTAGCAGGGTTTACCTAAACTGTATGAAAAACTGTATAGCAATAAATTTGTGGATTTTGTAATTAACTTTAAGGAAAATGTCTCCGCTCTGATTTGGAAAACTTTGTTATGTACTTACATAGAGGAACCGGGGGCAAAAATGACCAACCGATTCATAGTTCAGGGCCCCGTGTTAAATGACCGTTTTTGCCCCCGGTTCCTCTAGTGCGTCTGGGTTTTTGACCCTTAACAAGAACTTTTACCAGTAATTGTTTTTCCTTTTGGATTCTTCCTCAACGCTAGCCATCGTATGTACATACTTTTAATTTTTCACGTAATGTTCTCCAAAATTTGGATTGCCATAAATTCTGAAATGTACAGTTTATAGTTCGTTTTCAATATGTATTTATTTTTCTGTAGAATTTCAATGAGGATTACTTTTAGTTGACTTTTTGATTTTGTGTGAGATGTCTGGAGAATGCCAATGAGGAAGCCGAACCAGCTGAGTCGGTTAAAAAAATGAAGAAAAAAACTGTTGTCTCGACTAACTTGAGAGTACAATTCATGAAAGAGCACAAGAATTATATTGTTGGGACTCTCAGCTCGGGAGAAAGGAGAAATGAATGGGGAAAAGTATGAAATTCATTCAGCAGTTCTGTCCTTGTTAGAAAAGATTAAAGTGTTTTGAATGAATGTGTCAGGACAACGAGAAGACGTTGAAATGGAAAAGTTTTTTTCTCTTCTTCTTCTTGAAAGCAGAAATTTTTGGTTAGAAATTTTCTTTACAATTTAAGCAGCTTCCTACTAATGCTTTTCTACTCTTTGAAACTTGAATGTCCACACGTATACACTCAATTTTTTTTTGAATTATTTTTATCTATGATTGAAAAAGTAACTATGGTGCTCTGAAGTCAGTGAGATAAGAATTTCCTAGCTATGAAAAATAACGGCTTATTGAAAATGAAAACTGGAGTTGCGGATTACTATTTTTCCTTTTGGGAATTCACAAGCAGATTGTAGTCAGTCTGTGTGTGTTCATTTACTGAGACATTTAATGAATTCATGTCCCAAAGTATCGTTTTTTTTACAAACGAGATAATACCAAATACATACTGTCATTTGAAGATTCTACACACAATCATCAGTGGTGTACTTAAAACGGTCGTCTTCATTTCATTTGCTGGTTGAAGGATGCTCAAATTTTTTTTAGGTATTGCTTTTATGGAATCAGATTTCATAAGTACATAAGTATCAGGTTGTCGCAAGCATTTCTTTGTTGTAAACTGATAAATCGGATACGGGAGTTTGTTTCGGTGAAAAGAAATCATTTTTTTGATGACTTTCTTTGCATGTGGCTGGCTCGTTGGCGCCTGCCAACATTTTCTTGAGTACTTTCGGTTGACTTTTGTGTTGTTTTGTGTGTGTGTTCGCTGCTAACTCTGTCGGTACTGGTTTACTTATGGTCGAGTATATCTGTATCTCAAATGCTCAGACGTCGTTACGGTTTTCAAATGTTTATGCATTTTATTTACTATTCATTTCACAGAAAGTGCTTGCAAAAAAAACAGTTTTGCGATTCCCAACAATGTTGGAAGCTTTAGGTTTTTATTCACAGGACTCAGTTGGAAGTTTTTTTTTTTTTTTGCTGACGACGTTTAAATGGGAAGGAGTTTCCGACAAGCATTATTTACTGTGTTGTGTGTGTGTGTGTGTGTGTGTATTTACGTTTTTCTGTAGTCTCTCTCCAGATAGATGCCTTTGACTTTTTCCTTTTGTCTGTATTGAGTAAAGCGTGATTTTGATATACCTAATCCTTTATTACACCCATAGAAATATGATTCTTTTCCCACGATCTGTACCTTTTTCTAGCTCGTAACAATTTCTCCGTATAATAACTTACAAGGAGGATTCTATTTACGGCTCTCCACACAAAATCCCTCTACTGTAATCTCATTCATTTCTTACAGAAAATGTGTCCTTTAGTGAGTACATGACGTGGAGTTTAAATCAATGGAAACTTTTCCAATCAGAATATAAATAAAACTCTTCATATTTATTCCTTGTCGTTTTTTTTTTTTCATAATAAAGTAATTTGAGGACTTCCAATTTCCACTACAAATAGTACATGTATGTAAAAAAAACATCCACAGTCCACAGTCACATAAAAAACATTAAATATTGAAAAATTCTCCATTTCCGAATCCCAAATTTAGTTTGAGTTCTCCTTTGGTGGAAAAAAGGATAGTGTTTTTTTATTTTTGGAACGAGATGAACGACAAAGGAATAGAAAATCGATTTTTATTGTCCCACAAATGGTTGTTATGTGTGGTATTGGATGAGGCAAGAGTTTTTCTTTTTTATGTATACACAACGCAGCCGGGAAGCTACCAACTATAGAATTGTGGAATAAATTACTGTTAGATGGTCCATACGGAACTGATTCTCTATGTACTTCCTGAATCGAAATGAAATTGTGTGCAGACGACTAATAATCCCTTCTTGAAATGTTCTCTCTATATCTGACGTTTTTTTCTGTGTCAGTCCACTTGGGATTAAAACTACATAGTTACAAAAGTTGATACTACTGAATTTTTATGTTTGCACTGGAAAATGCAAATGTCTCTACTGTGACAAATTTTAAATTAAATTTACCGTTCTTTACCCTGCATTCCTTTTCAGATATTTTCAAATTTTGGAGACTCCCTAAATCATGTGAAAATGAGTACGGACTTTTGTAACTCTACTTGGCTTACTTTCAAGGTCGGAGTTGAACAAATTGATGGTGTGGTAGATAATGTAATCATAATTGTAATGTTTGTAGAAAACAAACGGGAAAGATACACATTTTCATTTGAAAAAATTCGAGTGGCAAATATTTTATTTTGTAATTTCATATAATGTTTAATTTCTTGTCCAGTTCGATGACCACCCCAACTTTAAATGAACTCAACAAAAGCATACATGCGTGTATGTACTAACAATTACACTACAATGCGTGAAGATTTGAATTAAAAAGTGCTATGTAAAAAACAGTCCCTCATTTCCTTACTTCCTCCATCATAATAATATGTGGTGTGTGCGTGTAGGATTTGAGGATGGAAATACTATTTTTACAACTGCATTGAGTATTGAGGAAGTATACAGATGAGAGTGATTTTTCATCGCCCATACACATGTTATCCCTGTGTAATTATTTCGTTTGTCATTTTTTTAATACAGTTTGATTGAATTGAGCTTTTTTTATTATTATTGTGAAGGGGGAACTTTAGATTTTCCATCCGTCATCATGCTTTGAGTTTTTGCTTTCTGCTTAACCGCTACACACAAGTTATGTGTGTGTGAGTGTATAATAATAAAGAACATGCATCCGTACGTTTGACGTTGGGTTTAGATTTTTATATGGGTGTGTGTGAGCATTTGACTTTGATTGTTTAGGTTTTGTGTTGCTACATTTTATTGCGTGGTCTCGAGTTTCTATTTTATATATTTTTTATTTACTAGTTCATTTCCGGATTTCTTGTTTTCTCGCTCTGTATTTTTTTCATCCATTGATTTGCTTATAGGATTTTAGTCATGGTGGCTACAGAATCTTTTTTTGTTTCATATCCGTAGTGCGTGGCGTATTGCGTGAGATTGAAACGAAATATTGTATGTATTTCCAAAATATTCAAAGATGATATGCGATACTTTGAACAATAGTGGAATTTGTGGATGGAAACCTGCAGAACGTCAAGAGAAATTTTTATCGAAAAATAGCAAAAATATACTACATATGTGCGGAGTGTGTGTGTATTTGAAGGTTGTACAGCAAAAGAGCACACGCTACCATTTGAGTTTGATATATTCCTATATGCATTAAGTGAACAAGGGAAGTGGTTTATAAATGAAATTTATTATCACACAGCCGCTTCATGTAAGATTATGTCTAGAATTTGACAGCACAATTAAATAAAAGAGGGTGTTCATATGAGTGGAAATTATAGTTATTTGAAGTTACTCTTGCATCAAACTCGGAAAACTGAAACAAATTCTTTCTTGGTGTGTGAGCAAATCTTCATCCTTTCATTACGTAATCTTTGAATGAAAAATGAAATGTGTATACTGGCGATAAGGAGAAATCAATGGCGACACATAAAATAATATGCCGAAAAAAGTCTACCTATGTGAAATTGCATGTGAGGAGTGTGTAAAGTTTACACTGTAAACTGTAAACACTGTGTGTTGGTTTGCGTGTGGTTGATAAAAGTAAAGCGTGAATTAAGATATGAAAGGAAAGGGAATTCATTCACGAGGAACTTGGTTTTGAACTAAACTTGGTATATTTACATTCTATTTACTTTTTTTTTTCTTCTAATGAATTATAGTTGACAATCCGCCACCACTCCCACCGAAAAGTCCAAGAACGACATCCAAGCCAGTCCGGCCACAGGATTTCCCTCAACGGTTACCAGTACACAGTCAAAATATTATACCACCAGATATCCAACCGCCGCCTCCCCCGAGAAGACTCATGTCCCATGAGAATGACCATCATCAAGAGAGTAACATTCACTCGAAACTGAGAAGGCTTTTACACGATGGCCCTGGAGGGATTGCTGTCTCCAGTTCTGGAGATTCAAGTCGAGCTCCACTCACAGGTTTCTATTTCCGGATTACTTTTATTGTACAGATATGTACATATTCATTTTCGCTTTTCTTCAGAGTTTTTATATGTGTAGCATAATACATATACGGACAGACGGGTTGTTTCTCTTGTGAGTAACTGAGATTGAAATGATGAAATGCTTTGGATTAAATTTGTAGATTGCATGATAAACAATTGCATCACACTTCCATCTCCTATTTTACCGTCGACGCCGGATACTATGTCCGATGTGGGTCCGATAATCTCCCCACCACCCGCATTCTCCACTCCAGTAACTCCAATGCTAGACAGACAGAACTCGACAGCGTCGGAAAAGTCAAGTCAGAAACATCACCCACTCTCAGCAGCCATGTCCATGGTCTCTGTCTCAATCTCATCGATCAGTAGTCGTAAGTCAATCCCGGATTTGTCGGACGTCTCCATGCGGTACTCGCCACAGTCTCGTTCTAGCTCCAGCCCTTTATCACCGGATGACGCCGATGGAGAGGAAGAGGATGATGATTCTAGTGCAAAAGCACCCATCTCCAAGAAACTCTCAAATTCTAATCAACAGCAACCGAAAAAAATCTCCATTCCCAAATCTAATCTCATCAAATCTGTGACGGAGAATGCTCTCTCGAAATTTAGTGGCGTGGACTCTTCAACTCCACCTCGTGTGTCTTCACACTCTAATGAAGGTAAATGCATATGCATATAAGATTCATACATAAAATGTGCAGGAAAAAATGTACTTGAAAATATTCAATGTTTATTAGAGACTGTGTGTACAATATATAATTTAATATTGTATTTCAGTGTCACCCATTCGACGACCTATTCTCCGATCCAAATCCGATTTGAGTCATCGCTATATAAAATCCGGAAGTAGTTCAAATTTACTCACTGGTGGATTTACTCTAGTTCATGTGGATTTGGGTGCCCCAACTCTACCGCCCCATCAAAATATTTACCATAATAAACCTTACAATTATCATCAACAGTCCAAACAATCCGATGACACTCTGAATCCTCATAATAATACGAGCGCTGCTCGGGAGTCATCACCCAATTTCGGTAAGAAACGAACTTCCAAGAGTTCTTTGGAATTGGAGCGATTTTTTGACAAATTGGGACTGGAGAACAACAGTACGCCTCCTCCTCCTTCTCTTCCAATCTCAGTTTCTAACAAACCCAGTAGAGATCGATCTGGAGGCTCTTCCCCCGTATTCTTCTCGAGTATCAGCTCTGTTGATTCTGGACCGAGACGAGGTGGCAGTGTTGATTCTAGTGGAGACTCACCTTTGGGTGTGAAAATGGGCTCTCGAACTGTTGGTGGTGGTTATAACAATGCCCCGGTGGCAATCACTTCTAGTTCTAATATTGTAGTTCAGCACGGAGAACCCTCGATTGTTGAACGTAATGCACGAGTAATTAAATGGCTTTTCAATTGTAGGAAAGCTGTTACTATTGACAAAAGATGACTTTACAGTCCCTTTTGAAACCCCCCCCCCCCTTTTTTTGTCTTTTTTCTCCTTTTTTCAAACAATTAAATAGTTATTGAATTACTTTTATATTATGTCATACGTTTAGTAACCTTATACAAAGTAGTCAATGCTTTAATCGAGTTCAAGCTTTATGCAATGAGCAAACGTTGTCTTCATATACCACCTTTTTTCTCGCTATTTAATTTGTCTTCCCTCTTCTCTCATAATTACAATAATTATTATTATTGCATATTTAATTTCTGGAACTTGATTAATTTGGACTTTGAATTAGAGATAGAAAAAGTGTTTTTAGGGCATTAATTTATCTCGAGTGAGAATTATATGATATATAGTCATTTTAGTCACGTATCGAAATCATTTTGTAAATTTTCCTTTATAATATTTTGTACTACCATTTGATTGGGCAATCATATTAATTTATCAATACATTTTATGACTGATCCTTTCTATCATTTAATTGAACTGACTAAAATTATACAATATATTTGAATACATAAAATAAAGTAGCACATTTTAAAAAATTAGATCGTTTTAGATAATCATCTCATCCTGAGTATTACTCAAATTCTCCATTAATTCCTTCAAGAAAGTAGGTATTTAAAATTATGTCTTGAGTTGTTCACACGTTGAAAAATGGAAAATTGTGAAAGTACGAATGCAATTTGGAACCAAACTAAAAAGAATCATCTGACAATAAATGCGCAAATGCAAAATGGGGACGCTCAGACAAGGCGTTCAAAACAAGCCTGTAAGAATAATAATAATAATGATGGAAATAATAGATAATTATAATCTGACTTAAAAAGTAATCAATCAAATGTTATAAAGAAATCAATAATAATATATTGTTATCGTACGTGTATTCACCTTTCACTCTATGCAAAATATAATATAAGATAAAACTTCTGGTAATGAGGACGATATAAGAGAACCGACAATGAATTACTAAGACGCATATGTTATAATACTATAATAAAACAATATAGGTATAATCTTAACAAATATAAATATACATGTTTACTGAATTGTCAATCGTGAATGTCGCTTGTAAATTGTGATTTGGTGTTTTTGTCATATACCACCAAAATATAGCCGGCTAGATCTTAGATCTCGTTATATAGTTGTACAGTAAATAGAGAACCCTGTACCATTGTGCTATGATGAGTGAAAAAAATTTGTACGTTGAAATGATAAAAGTACAAGTTGAAGGAAAATCATCTGTCTCCGTGAAATATCTACATAAAAATACTAAATACATTTAACTGTAAGCAAAGGAAATAATCAGGAATAAGTAATGATTTCGTTTCTTAATTAGAATACGCAAATACAAACACATTCTCACACACATACACACACATTCTATATGCAAATATGGAGGCAAGTAAAACAATTTTTTCACTTTCTTTGTTGTCCTTCAAATCACAAATTATTAGTTATAAAAACTGTGCTCTCTGTTTTAGTATGTCTAATGTCACCTCTCTCTCCCATTATCATACTCGCGTAAGAAAATAGAAAATCCATACAAATCTCATTGAAAATTTCTTTCTGTGTATTAACTAACGTGACAAAAAAACCTTTTTTGTTTTTCCATTCATCTGCGAGTATAAATCGAATAGATCTTACATCGAAACAGATTTATGTTATTAGTTTGTTCATTATATACTATGCATAAATGTACATGTGTATTGAACTACTGACGAGTATCTATAGTATATATGTAGAAGAGGAGAGGAAGAGAATCCATGTAGAGAGAGAGAGTGAGAGAGAGCAATATGATAAATGATCAAATGTGCTGTTTAATCAGTTTCTGTTCGTAAATGAAATCTTTTCCATTGTGCGCACCCTTTTCTTTTCACTCTCATGTTGTTGTTGTTTTGTTCTTTTGCTTTGTCAACGGTTTGAGGTGTTGAAGAATGAGAAGGAATTGAAGTTGTAGAAACTTGGGAATCAAGCAAAATGTACATTATATATGCATGTATTATGTGTACACACCATCAGTAATGAGTACAATATTATGTTATATTGTATTATAACAACATGTCGGCTGAACTATTTTTTACCACTCATTTATAGCCCACTATTAGTACACACAAGATTTATGGCTAACCAGTGTGTGTGTACAGATAGAAAAAGTATAGAAAAGAAAATGTAATGCACTCGAACATGCATATGTATACAGGAATCAAGAATTATCAGTACGAGTACTTATACAGGCAGTAAAAGCATAACGTCTCGATTAATTTCTATACATATTAATGAAAAGACAAGTAAAGTTGCCTCGAGAATGATCTAAAGAGAAATCTCAATTGACCTTTTTTTCTATATATTATGGCATTCGTATCCTTTTAAGCTTTCGTCCTCAAATGATGGTTATGGTTTATGGTCAGTCTCAACTTCAACTCTCTTGAACTCTTTGAAAGGGGAAACGTCTTATGACGATGAGCATTCGATTATCACTTGCAATCATTCAATCTCCTTTTGGAATCTTTGAGTTGTTAGTTGTTAACTTTAAATTCAAGAAGCTAGTAAACAAGGTGTTGATTTTATGGTATGCAGAAGAGTAGGTTACGGAATCCCGATGATAGTAGTACTTAAATGTACAATGCTTATTTTTATGTACGGAATTGACTTTATGAGCGTCACAACTCATTTTAAAGATTCATTATCTCATGGGAAACATATAAGTGAATGGTTAAACCAAAGTTAGTATAAAATAATATAATGCAATATAGACTTGATAATCAATTATCACATATTAATTTGTATAATAGTATTTAAATTCTTAATCAACTAGTAAACCTTAATATTATTACTTATGCATAGTTTTTTTTTGTACTGTTTAAATATTTTTGTAATTTTCAATAACTTGAATGGAATGATGCCGCAGAGTAGTTGAGAATCCTATAATGTGTGAATAGTAATGTCATATTACTGTTATTATTTTATGGAGGTGCGATAAATATCCTAGTCAACTAATGGAATTGAAGGGGAATCGTATATGCAAGAGTGGAAAATCAAAAGCAGGAATTACTCATTTTTTTAGTTACACTCAATGTGGAATGCACTTATTAAATTCTATACTAAAAGTGAAAGCCGTTCATAATCTTTCTGTTTATGCAAAGTAAATTATTTATACTACTGATCTACTTGTGAACACTGGGTAATAAAAAAAAAAAGCTTTAATTATGTTTTAGTAATTTATATTTGCTCAGTTTAATTTGCTAAACACTGTTTTAAGTATCTCGTTTCAAATTTGGATGAAAAGTCATTTAAAGTTGATCAGTACACACTTTTTTTTGAAATTTTATTGTTAATTTAAGCATACGCGTTGTGTTTGAATGTTACTATCAATTTACGAGTTTGTGTTCTAGATTTTATGGAGATATACCTAATTCAAAAGTGGAAAAACAAATATGTACCAATATATGCATGTGAACAAATAGTAATCAGTGTCTTGATTTGTAAATCTGGAAAATCCCAAGTTGTAATTCAATTATGTTTATGTGTACAATCATTTTTATGTTATTGGCGATGCCTCCTCTCTATAAAACAAGTACATACTTTTACTGCAAACACAATAAATACAGTAGTAGTCTTCAATATAGGTATAAAAGATAAATTAAATTTACAATGATGAATAAGATGTTCAAACTCAATCTCACGGTATGACGCATGATGTAACAATCGATTTACTATTATACTAAAAACTAAATATAGCATACATGAAAGGTAACTTGCTATCTCTGTGTACACGTACACAAGTCACACACATACACAGTACATATGTATTACACACTATATACATGAAATATTAATATGTTATATAAAAAAATGTTTAAAAAATATACAGTTAAAAATACGTAATAGAATGCATACTATTATGTAATACGATATGATACAGATCAAATCTACACATTTAAAAAAAAAAAAACAAAAAAATGATGAATGGATTTTCATAGTTCTGTGATATACCTATATTATGATATAAAATAATAATATTAATAAAGAAAAAAACTACACGTTGTGTGTTGTCTGCTGATTCCCTGACTTACGTCATAATGCGTATTATTTCCATCGTACGTACTTAGAAGTACTTCCGTGAAATGCCTACGTACATACCTATAGTCAAAGAATTTTCGCCATATTATCATCTTTCACATTATATGCTCTGTGGTCACAACCACACAGCGTCACAAAATCCGCCCCATATCTTTCATATAATATATAGGTAGGTACTATACATAAACACAATGTTCCACCAACTTTTACTTTCAAGCGTATAGTCCCAGTCAAAATGGGCCTCATTCACGATCACTGAACTAATCATGTACAATTAACTTAAGAAAATAAAGCTTCTGACAAGAAAATTATCATTTCTTTGAACAACACAAGTAAATAAATAAATAAATATTTCTTGTTGTCCCTTTTCTCATCGTTCATTTGGCCCTATTAAACGGGCATATTCAACAAAAATAATTATTATTATCGTGAAGAATATCCACACTTTTTCTCGCTCCTGTTCTTCTTACTTAAGTATGGGCATATCCCTGCATTTGAAAAAAAAGAATACTTCTTTTCTACTTCCTTTTAATAGTTTATATCTGTACAGAGTTTTTTTTGTGTGGCATTGCGGAAAATTGTTACGCAATTCTCTTTGTCCTCATATAATTTGATTTTCATCTCACACTTCAAACTATTAAATCCATTGCAATGGGAGAATAAAACTCTTGGTGAGCAACAACCTGGATCGTCTAAATTTGTCTGAGAGGGAAACTCTCGACTATGACTAGGAGTCATAATACAACACAGATATACATATATATAACAAACCTCTATTATAGACTTTATAAGCTTTGAATGAACATGAAACTATACACTAAATGAGTTCATTTCTTTTGATGTGTTGTCGATTGCATAGAGATTCATGTTATTATCAGTGACTGTGTACTTGAATATGAATTCACGTCACTAGGAATAAAACCATACACATGTAGTTGGATGTACATAAATAGATACATGAATCCTTCTCCTCTCTAACCATCAAATACATCATAAGTTGGGAAATACGTGATCATTTTCTGTTTGTTTTGGCTGAAAGGAATGTTTTTACTGTGTGCACGCAGTCAAATTAAATCCAGTAATATGTCGTATCTGTAAATAAATAGTAAATAGTGAACGAGTGTCCATAAATATTTCCATTCAAGCAAAAACCTTAGATGAAGACTAAAACTGATGATGTGAGAAGGAAGAGTACAGTGAGATGCCTCCGCTGTATAAAAAAATCATCAACATTTCGTAAGTAATGATTAAAAACATGAACACATGCTCGTCTATACGTCTATTTTTATTATGATTATAATGTAATAAAACCTACATGAGAATCACAAACAACTGTCTGTACATACTTGAGAAATCCGTACACATTAAATAGGCGAAACTGAAGAATTTTTTTTTCCCTTCAACTATTCAACCCTATATACTGTTGGCAATTATCATTTTCCTGTACAATCTCCATTTGAGAATATCAACCAATTTACAGGCAAATGTCAAACATCCTTGGAAATGGAAAAAAATAACTGCAAATTAAAAATTTAATTGAGCATATCTAATGAGCAGTCGTTTTTCCTTCTCCTCCAAAATAAATACATACACACATTTCCACTGGCTCATCTCTACTGATAATTGTCTCTCTCTCTCTTTCTGTTGTACTGCGGGTGGTACGATAAAATAAGGTAAAAAGTAACTGCAAAGAAACTCCTCACCTTTTTATATGCACAGGTGTGCTGTCATGAATGAATGCTACCTTGATTGTGCAAAAGTTGAGTTTCAGGTCATAAGAGGACAATAATGTTTGGATTTTCTTTATTGGTAAAAGGCAAAGTGACGTCGTATGTATCTGCGGACTGTGTAAACTCTTTCTGGATATGAACACAATTTTCTTCTTTTTTGTTTTGCTAATGCCACTTGACCAAAATCGAACATTGGTCAAAAGTTAAGTGATTCAAATGATGATGGTTCATTTGAATTTCTTTGTACCTTTGCGTTGGTTGAGACACTCAAGTTTAAAGTTGAAACTCTTATTACATGTTGAAAGAATGAAATGAGAATTTTCCAAAATGTCATGTATACATTTAATATTAATATTTATTTATTTTGTAGGACAAAGGACAAGCGTAGGTTTGGGGGTTTACCCATCCAAGGAGTTTCCTACCAGTTTTCATTTCATATGTGTTTGTGTTTACTCATCTTTTACATTGTGCTCAAGTATCAAGTCTCACAACCATTTATGAAAGATGCATAATATAGCAAACAGCAAATAAAGAACAAATTGAGAAGACTCAGAACTCAAGAGGACAAGCAGGAGATTTCCCTGTATGATAATCATTCTCTCTTTTGTTCAGCTCATATAGATACACAGTGTGTATTACACACAATCAAAGGAAATTGCAAAACCCTCTGTGTCGGACGATGATCATGTCAGAATTTTGTTTTTGGCAATATGATGGAGTACATTTCAAATTGTGTAGGAGTATAGATATAATGTTCAATCACCTCGTTATTCATAACTCTGATCTAGTTTTATTTGATCCTAAAGCAGGAATACTTGACCACGTTGAAAAATTACATCCATACATCAAAATTAATATCCGTCCAATTTTAAACTGAAGAAAAATTATGAAAATGTATAGAATCAATATGGCATTTCATATATCCATCCCAATAAAACTTGCACATTCTGACATGCACAAACGAATTCGTTCGCTAAAATTATTGGTTGCCTATATATAAAGGCATGACTAAAATTGCAATTTCTTCAAATCTATTGTCATTATCGAGGAATTAAAATTGAAAGTTTAAAATGTGCTGAGTGTAGAAAACTTTTACACAAATTGCAGTAGCTTGGTTTATTGGGTGTATGTATACTTTTAAAGAAAAGTCAAGTCATGGTTTTGGTGTGGGTTAGTGCCTGCGAGTAATCATGTGAAAACTTATAAGCCGTGTAAGCAATATTTTAGAAAATAAACTCTTTTTTTTTGTCTGTCCTCCTCCTCTCTCGCTCTCATTCTGTTCTCACAGCTCTAGCTCAGCAGTTTTAGTATAGTAGTGATTTTAAAATCCTAATGTATATCTATATACTTGAAAAGAAATTTGGATTGGTTGAACCTTTGGAAAATCTATTTTATGGGACAAGATGATGATATCACAGTGCACAAGATTCATACCATACAACAATTTCACTGTCAAGAAAACCATTTCCTTTTTCGATGGAGCAACTTTTTAAAAAACTCTTTAATACGTCCAGACACATCCCTTGCTTTATCTCCAATCTATCCGTACACATACGAATTATACGATATATGTACAATGTGCAGATACAAAGGCATCATAATCCAACCTGCAACCAGGAGCTAAACGGTGGGCAATCAGGGACAATCAACTTACCTATAAGATATTATTTTTTTATATAAAAACCTAAACTCACCATGTAACAATGCCGGACCAACTAAATACACTGTCCTCCATATGAACGTCGAATTTCCGTAAGACTTCATTTAATAGGTCATTACAGATTACAGTGTCGGTAATAGTTCACACATGAGTCTTATATGAATTCTGAAAATGGATCAACAAATTTTGATAAATGGGATATCTCATTGCTTGACCACAAATTTGTACAAAGTATCCACAGGGACTTGCTTATGTTTAGTGAATACATAATTGAAATCGCTCAATAGTCCGCGTCAGTCAGTGAAAGGTAACTGGAGTCAAGGCATAGATGGAATAACGAGGAGGGGGGAGAAAGCCTTTTTACCATGACAATCTCAATAAAATGACCAGGATTCTCCAACAACCCGTAAGGAAATGGAATATCATGCAGAGTAAAGTAGGTATGTAGTAGAATATCGAGCTCGCATTTGACATATAAATACACACGAGGGTGGGTTGTCCAGGTTCCTTCATGGCACTCTCGCATGCTTCCACATTCCACACACCACCGACTCATGTGCATTCGCACTGCACATCCACATTCAAGTTCATTATCAAGTTTGACAGGTGAACATGGACATGTGTGTATGTGTGTATGTATGTGTTCTTTTCATGCATGCATGACCCTCGCCTCAAAAAAGAACCTGGAAAGATGCAAATAAATCGACTTGACTGATACTATAGAAACGGATTGATGATCCATCCGATGGCTTATGGATCAAATGAAACGAATGTGTAAATGTAATCATAACACTGCGTGCTTATTATTAGGGTTTCCATCATGAACGTCTGCCGTGGCAACAAGAGAAGTTGTATCAAACAATTGGAAATTTTTGAGAGAAGGAGAAAGACGAGAGAGATACAACACACAACAGACGGACGATCGAGACTCGGCATATTTGTTTTCTCTCTTTCGTCTTTGTAATAAAATCATCTCATGTTGTTCCTCCTCCATATATCCAAATAAAATACTACAAAAGTTACAAAAAAAGAGTAGGAAATCAGGCAGAAAACATTCTCGGCGAAATCTGACTTTAGTCTCAACTGTCCCCCGTCTTCAGCTTTTGGATTTTTTTAGTACAACACAGAATTTTTTTTTTTTAAATAATAATAATATTGAACGTATTGTAAATCATATGAATTTCAACACTCCGCAATCACTGCAAATTGCAACACGTTGACAAAAACATTAAAACGAAGAAAAAAATACGTCAATACATCAAGTATATTATACATTCCGTATTCTGATTCTGAGTCGACAAAACAAAAATCCCGTATAGTAAACCCTTTGGAAGGAACGAGGACGGTTGGATTTTGGATTTCTTGCTCGAGTTATAATAATAAAAAAATTGGGAATTATTATTATAACAAGAAGAAACAGTGAGTAGAAATTATTTTGTTGATTTAAATATGCCAAGTAAAGTGTCCAAAACGAAAGTCCGAATGAGGATGACAAGAACGATCAGTGCAAAAATGGAAACGAGCTCTCAACCTCCAGCCAAAACCATCAAAACATCCCTTGAAAATCATCATCATTTGAATCGGCAAAGGAGTCAAGATGGTTCCAATTCGAGCGATACCAATTCCAAAATGCCATATGAACACCACCCAAATACAACCACAATCACACATGTCCATGTGAATAACAGCAATGGTCATGGTCATGGTAATAACGGAGCTATAGTGAAAGAACCCAAAATACGACATAAGAAATTACATAGTTTGGTCAAGGAAGATGACAAATCATCCCAGTCAAGTTCGAGTTGCGATGAAAAATTTTGTGAGCTTGATGCTCCGATTTGTAAACGATATCAGATTAAATCCCGTCTTGGAAAAGGAGTAAGTGTCTTAATGAAATCTCAAATCTCTTATTCCTATAGTAAACTCTCTCTCTAATATCCTCTTCCTCCTCCTCCTCCTCTTCCATAGAGAAAGTTACATAGAAACTTTCGTATAGGAGCACGAGTAAAAATTTGGTAATGATATTAATAATATTGCCGACTTATCTCGTGCCGTAGAAATTTATGACAGGAAAACATCTACAACAGGAAAAGATAAAGCACAAACCACCTAAACATTTAGAGTATCGACATGATAGATAATATTATACTGTGGAAAGTCAGTGAGTTAAATCTAAGGAATTTTCTCTCATTGTATCCGTGACATAATTCACGAGCTGTTTTAATGTAAAAAGATATGGTCAGAGTGGGCAACAATTGAAATTGTGAGGAGGAAGATACGTATAATTTTCTCTTTGACTGTAAAATGTAATATTTTTTAACTGTTAGGCATATGGAATAGTATGGGAGGCGTACGAGAAAGCAACGGGCAATAAAGTAGCAGTGAAGAAAATCTTTGATGCCTTCCGTAATGATACAGGTAAATATACATAGTTCATGCCTGCATTTCTCTTGGAAAGTTTTGGACTTTCTCTGTCCGATTCATACATCAAACTACGTATATAATCTCTTTTGTACAATCTTCATAAGGAATTCATTGTATTTTATTGTGAAACTTGACCATACAGATGCTCAAAGGACATACAGGGAAATAATGTTTCTACGAGAATTCGGTTCTCATCCAAATATAATTCGACTGCTAAAAGTCCACCGTGCAATCAACAATATGGACATTTATCTCGTCTTTCCTTTCATGGGTAAATGCATGTGGAAATTTTTGGTACTCAATTCTTGGTTTCTTGCTCATTTTGTCTTCTGTATGTATTTCAATATAATTTTACTATATATTACAGAGCATGATCTACACAGACTAATTAAAAACTCGCCTCAATTACTCAAGGATGGGAATACACGGCAGATATTTTATCAGATGCTCAAGGCCGTTAAATATCTCCATTCCGCAGACGTCATTCACCGAGATTTAAAGGTATGTACAATAATTATGACTGGCATCTCAAATTAGTACAACAGCTTAGCTGTGTAAACATTTTACATAATTATATATTTTTGATTTTCTATAGCCTGCAAATATTTTACTGGACGACTATTTACATGTCCGTCTCGCCGATTTTGGCTTGGCTCGATCTTTAGCGAATCCAGATGATTTAATGTCCGAGACAAATCCCATAATGACAGATTATGTAGCCACACGATGGTATCGGCCACCAGAAATCCTTTTATCTTGCCCTTATTATACGAAAGGTGTGGACATTTGGTCATTGGGTTGTATTCTGGCGGAAATGATTCTCAAAGTCCCTCTCTTCCCTGGTACGTCCACCATTCAACAAGTGGAGACCATCATGTCCCACATAGCTCTACCGAGTGCAGAAGAAATTGAAGAATTATGTGCTCACAACTCTCAAAGTACGATGGTGGAAGCGGCCATGGCATGGAATAGAGAATCTTTACAAGAAATATTCGAAAAATGTGAGCCGGATATCATTGACCTTATTGAGAAGTTTCTTGTTTTCAATCCCGACAAGAGGATCACAGCCGAGGAAGCTCTGTCTCATCAATATCTTGCAAGGTCAACTTATTTTCTTACCCCTCATCAACTTTTAATAACAACTGAATTCAGTTGTTATTTCCCATGTCATAATACACATTTATATAGTATGGTTGGTACTAATCTTTAATGATCATTTGTATAGTTAGTAGCGTCAAAGTGCTCTCTCTCTCTCTCTCTCTCTCTCTACCTTCGTATAAAACAGAACAGGATAACTTTTTATTATTATTATAGCCATAGCACAATAGATTCGTCTTGTAAAGATAACGTTCATCAAAATTTATGAGAGAGCTGACGATCACATTGAAACACCAATATAGCAAATCAAAATCCGACGTTCACACACACACACACAAAGTCATTATGTGCGACGAAGCAAACGTCAATGTCAATCCTATCCATTTCAAGAGTGCAAGTTCTTTATCGTTGTTTTTTTATATGCTTCTTCTTCAACTTCGTCTTCGTACCACCAACACGAAATCAAAAAGTATTCTAATATGTTCCACATCATTAACGTAGAAAAAATCTATACCTGCTTCCTTATCACTAATCCTTTTATCGTTATGAGTATAAAAGTATGGGAAATGGCAGTTTGGAAGAAACTGCAGTTTTTCTTAGTATGGTTGACAATATTTCACACTGCATACATGCACGTCCATAGCTGTAATCTGTAATTTGAATTGAGTTTTCTCTGAAAAAAAAATTATAAATCTCCAAATAAAAAGTTGAATGCATACTCTCGTTGACGTTTCGATATGTACACTGAAAGTCACACTACCATCCATCTACTATGCTACCAGTGAGCCATTGTCAAGATAGCGCATCTGTAGTTTTTTTTTAGCTGTCATTTCATTTTTGCTCAGGCACTGAAAAATCATACTGAAAATTGAGAGACAAAATATGTATGTACATGTTGGTCTATGTTTATACGCTAGGTTGAGTAAAAAGAAGAAGAAGAAGAAGCCGAATAATAATAATAAAGAGCAGTATCGAATAGACAAACAGGAAATAAATAGGCAATGAGTATTGTATTGTATCTCCGTGTCTGATTGGTATCAAAAGAGTCATGGGCATAAGATATATAAACTCCCCAAGTAATAGTTTACCAAACAGTATAATAATAATATTATGATGATGATAGAATCATATAGAATAGCTTCCTTTCCGTTATTTACGAGCAATAAAATGATTTTCTTGTCACTCACTCAAGAAACGGCGAGTCGGCAAAAGAATAAGAAATAAATAAAACTCATTTTTTATTTCCCATCATTATATGAATGAATTGAGTTTGAAGAAGTTAGTCGAGTTGACTGAGTGAATGAGAGAGAGAGAGAGAGAGAGAGACAGAGAGACAGAGAGACAGAGAGACAGAGAGA